>CP135568.1:595164-811175 GCA_032401905.1 Swietenia macrophylla | reverse complement strand
GCTGTTATTTAGATATTTATTTACTGTATCGATAGTAAATTGTTTGGCCTTATCAAATCTTCTGTACAGTTTCATATGTTCTTTTACTGCAGATGGCACCTTATAACCCTGCAGTCACTCCTACCAGTTCTTTGGACCTTAAGGGAAGAATTGGTGAGTCGCGATATAATCTTAAAACATCTACAGAACTGTTAAAAGTATTAAATCGAATTTGGAGCCTGGAGGAACAACATGCTTCTAATGTTGCATTAATTAGAGCATTGAAAACAGAGTTAAACCATGCCCGTGCCAGGATCAAAGAGTTGTTTCGGGATCGGCAGGCAGATCGGCATGAAATAGATGAATTGATGAAGCAAATTGCTGAAGATAAGCTAGTTAGGAAGAGCAAGGAACAGGATAGAATCCATGCGGCTGTACAGTCTGTGAGAGATGAACTAGAGGATGAGAGGAAATTAAGAAAACGTTCAGAGAGCC
This sequence comes from Swietenia macrophylla, assembly GCA_032401905.1. Taxonomy (NCBI): domain Eukaryota; kingdom Viridiplantae; phylum Streptophyta; class Magnoliopsida; order Sapindales; family Meliaceae; genus Swietenia; species Swietenia macrophylla. Next base: position 810,701 of record CP135568.1, on the reverse strand, counting down.
TACACAGGAAGTTGGCTCGGGATCTATCTGAGGTTAAATCCACTCTTTCTAGTGCTTTGAAAGAGCTGGAAAGAGAGAAAAGATCAAGGATGCTATTGGAAGACCTTTGTGATGAATTTGCCATGGGCATAAAAGACTATGAGCAGGAGGTGCATGCACTAAAACAGAAATCTGACCAGGAATGGGCTGGTAAGGTTGACCATAATTGTTTGATTCTCCATATATCAGAATCATGGCTTGATGAACGAACGCAAATGAAACTAGAAGAAGCTCAGACTGGTGTCGTGGAGAAAAATTCAATAGTGGACAAGTTAAGCTTTGAAATTGAGACTTTCCTTCAGGCCAAACAGATGTCTGCTTCCAAGAGAACTGATAGTGTGTTCCCACAGGGCAGGCGAAACTCACTTGAATCTGTCCCTCTAAATGAGGCTGTAAGTGCGCCTCAAGCTGTTGGTGATGAAGAAGATTCTGCCGGCAGTGATTCAAATTGTTTTGAGCTAAATAAACCAAGCAACAGTGACTCGAAGTTTCATAAGGATGTGGTTGTGGACAATAATGTTGATGAAACACTGAAACATAGTCAAACAAAGAAACGTAGTGCATCGCGAGAAAGGACCAGGGGTCGAAATCCATCTGGTCTGCAAGTTAAGTTTGAAGAACAGATGGCTTGGGCCATATCTTGTAATGATAATAAAGAGCCTCAGATGGTAAATACACAAGGAGGGAAAGATGCAGAAGGGAAACCAGCTGAAATAAGCACTTCTCTTAAACCTGAAAATTGTGAAGCCACTGTAGATGACATTTATGAAAGAAATAACGACCATGATGAGCTCAATGGATCGAACTCAAACAATATGATTGATAATTTGATAAGAAATCATATATTGTTATCAGAAGGTGGGGGTATACATCCCGAGAATGACAGCGGTGAGGCTTCTTGCAGTTATCCTGTGCGGAGGAATCAGGCAAGCCCAGTACGGCAGTGGATGTCAAAACTCATACCCCCAGATATTGACATTTCTGAATCTTCTACGAAAGTGCCTCCAGCCTCAAAGGAGAATACATTGAAGGCAAAGCTTCTTGAAGCAAGGTCAAAAGGGCAACGCTCGCGATTTAAGGTTTTTAGAGGTTCCTCTTAAGCTATGAGAAAAATCAGCTAAATTGTCAAGATGGTACCAGTCAAGCTTATGAGAATCCACCCGTCTACCTTGGTGCTGTTGGGAACTTGCGCTGTGAATATTTGTGGCGGCACTCTATACATTTGAATGTTACCTTGCATTAACTGCAGCTCTGTTTTTGGTCTCGTGTAATTTGTAATTTCAGTTTGTAAATAAGTGTAATATGTTCACAAATCTACAGAAACAGAATGGATGAATTGGGAGATGCACTACAATTTTGAGTAATTAAGTCTTGATTATTTCAAGATGATAGGGAATATCTGCTTATGGGTTCATTTGGATGTGCAAAGACTTGTTTTCTGCGTCTTCAAAATAATCAATAACGATACATAAATTAACTAACTTTTAAGATTTGAAGAGGCAAATTAAGACTGGAAAACGCTTACCTCCTGTGTATGAATTTGGGTCCAAATTGGCAGATGTCTTTGGCCCATGGTTAGCTTATTGGGCTATTCCTTCTTCGTTTGCTGTCGCTTAGTGAGAGGAATCAAAAGGGAGCTGGGAAGGAGGGAGAGAGAGTGAGATGGCAGCGGCTTCCTTTAGGTGGTTACTGCAGCTACACAAGGACGTACCAAAAGCAGCTCGGTTCTACTCGGAAGGTCTAGATTTTACGGTTAATGTGTGCACACTTCGCTGGGCCGAACTTCAGTCTGGTTCGCTCAAACTTGCCCTCATTCATTCCCCCAGGTTTTTCCATTACCTTTCTTTTGTTTGATAATATGTCTACAAAAAATCATAAAAATCCAGTACTCAACTAACTTCGTTCTCTTTTAAGACTTAAGTTCTGCATTCTGTAACCGAAGTACATGTTATTACAGTAGACAATCTAATTACTTGTAGATGTGGGTCGCCGTCGCTGCTTCTAAATTGTATACTTATTATAGCATAAATTGCAACACAACGTTAGAAAAGGTGTAGAGTGCATCTAGCTGTTACGAAAATAAACTTACAAGTTGAACAACTAAGAAAACTATGATTTCCTTTTAAGATTTGAGGCACTTGAGGATACAATTCTGATGGTTTACCAGTGCTATTGATATATACAACTGGCATAATCTACAATGCCATTGCATGAGATGACTTTCTGCAATTTAAATTATATACGGTTAATCCAATGATCATTATGCTCAAACTAGCCATTCCTTATATTCTTAAGTATAGCTCATCAGATATCATGTAGCTTTTTGGCTTCCTTTGCTAGTTTGAAAATCCGATGGAGGGACATTGAGAATTTTGAATTCGTTAATACAACCTGTGTTTTGTTTCTGACTATGTTTCTAACCAAGTTTTACAGTGACCATGTCATACAGAATGGATACTCATCTCTACTATCATTCACGGTGACAAACATTAACAGTACAGTGACAAAACTAATGGCATTGGGAGCTGAATTAGATGGTCCCATCAAATATGAGATCCACGGGAAGGTGTGGACCTTCATTTCTATACACATTTTCTCTGAGACTTATTTCTTAGGTTTGATAATGATAGTGAAGTTTCAAATAATTTGCATGTTATCAGGTGGCGGCTATGCGATGTATTGATGGTCACACGTTAGGCCTCTATGAACCGGCATAACTCTTTGAAGATAGTACCTCTAACACTATCAGCAAAAGTAAATTTATTATGCCAGCTTAAAATCTCTGAAGACAGAGACAATACTTGAGAAGCTTTTCTTTCTTCGGATTCCCTTCAATTACTATTTGCGTTATATGGTCATCCAGATAGATTACCACTGTGCATTGTGTAAAGTGTTGGACCTCAGAAAAAGGTCAACAGGTAGAATGCCAAAGAACAACAAATGTCATGTAGATGAGATATTTTGCATCAATAGTATCTATAAGTGACAGGAAATCATCATTAGGTCTCTTTGGTAGCACAAGTGCTCATTTTTTGGCCTATTCTCTTGTACCTTTATTGCAAACCCAAGATTGTACTTCACTGTTAATAAAATTGTCGAGTTTGGTTGATTGAAAACTTTTATCTTAAACTATTTGATGATTCTGCATTGGTCTTGAAGGAATCTGCGGAGCTTGAAGAATAGAGATAAATGTTTGCATGAGAAATGGCGTTGTCCCTGTGTAACACCATCCTTATTGTAATTGATTCACAAGATTCCTTTGGCAAATACATGGTTTTGAGTGGTAGGGATGATGATGATATGCTGTAAGGAAAGGTATTGTAAGACACGGAAGTTGTAGGGGGCTACATACTTTGTTCCGCATGCAGTTTTGTACATAAGCTTACAACTGAGAAAATCAAGTATCTGGACCACAGGACCAAGGGAATGAATTAACCTATACGAAGGTGAGTACATGAAATTCATCAATTGAACTCTCAGCTCTTTTTTATTGTTTCGTCTATGATGTATGTTAGTTTAGATGTTTTATGTGGTGCATCGAGGTGCATGCTTGATATCTTCAACCAGGGGCTGCTCTAAGTTTTAAGGAGTCCTAGTATGTTAGTTTAGATGTTTTATGTCACGCATCGAGGTGCATGTCTGATACCTTCAACAAGTGGTGGCTCTAAGTTTTAAAGGGTTTGGAACGAGGAGTTTTCAAAGTATAGTCCCTATCGATAAATGATAAAAATATATGTATGTACGTATATATATACAAACTCTTTACCTTTATAAATTAGTATTTTTCGAATTTTTAATTATAAAATCATTAATTAAGTCTTTATAATTAAACTATTCTATCAAAAAAAATTTAATAGATAATACAGTTAATATTTAACTAATTTTTTAATTAAGTATTATATTTTAAGTCATATTTAAAATTTTATATAAATTTAAAATTTTTTAATTTTAAATTAAATTTTAAAATTTTAACTAATTAACTGTATTGTGGGTGCTTAGTCATTTTTTCTATCTCGGGTAGTGAAGTAAAATTATCTTTTGTGAGTGTTTAGGGCTTTGGATGTTGGATGTTGGACTATAGTATCCACGCTGAAGTTAATTGAAATGAGTAAATGCTCTTCTTTTGTGCACTTTAAACATAAGCTTTCCTGTACATTTGGACAACTATAAATTTAGCCGCACGCAACCCCAATCTTTGTAGCAACGAAACCTGTGGCATGGGTGTAAGTTCCTTATGCTCTACGCAGTAGTATGCAAATTTGCCTTAATCGAGGAACTGAAAGTCCAATTATACGGCGGATATTAGCCTTCTTTGCGGCAATATCGTTTGAACAAGTCGATGTTTTGGTCAAAGTTGCAGTTCAATTACTTTATTGATTACTAATTCAAAACTTTGCTTCCGCGAAAGGCCACTTAATTGTGTGAAACTTTCTAGTCGTAATAACCAAAAATCGGATAGTTCAAGCTTAACGTCGGCTGGTTAACTTCTTGAATACCATGTCATTAGATCATCTGCTGGTTAGAGTAAACGATGTTCGGTTTGTTGTTTAGCGAGTACAAAAGCTAAACAAATATCTTGTGATTGTCACATCATGCAAGTATGCTAGAAAGAAGAGATTTCATCTCCAATTTCTCTTGTTTACCCTTCTAAAGATCATTAGCAAGTCATAATCCTGGCCTGAGTTAGCGTGTGATTAAGAAACTAATCCACTTGATTTACTCTTTAAATATTTTTCCAGATGGGTTGGAACAGCCAGGCCCCAGAGAATAAAGGAAGATCATCATATTTTCCAGTGCTCAGTTATTTAAATCTTAATAAGTTAAAAACATCATGTCAGATCGATCCATAGTTTTGAACACTTGAAAATTTGATCGAATCACTGATCCACTAAGGATGGCACGTTGAAAATTCCCATTCCATCAAACTACATGCACTTATAAAACAATAATGACAAAATACAATGGCACTTGTGTTCTTTAAAGATGGTGCAATGATGAATCATGACACGAGAAAGAACCGTTTGATATTGAAAAAGTGGAATGAGACTTGGAGATTAAGCTCGTATCCATATTTAGGATACTATTTGTGAGCTTGGAGTGGTGAAAACAATGAAACGAGAGAGTGAGATGAGGAGAAACATCTGGGTGAGAATTGTGTTTCTCTTCAGAGATTCGTTTCTGGAAAGGAGAACCTGAACCTAAACCGCAACAGCAGCAAGATGCTGCACTTGTCATTCACTTATCATCGATAAGAAAGCTTAGCACTAAGGAATTAAACAACTCCAATTTACTTAATTAATTTATTATATATTAATACAAGAAGATTAAGACCCCACTTTGTAATTTAGTTGGATATACGTATTCTAGGTTTCATGGAGAGTCAGTCCATGGTAAGTTTTCCATCATGTTTTAGCAACATGGTGAAGGTATCTTATCACACCCATCCATTGACTCTATTAGAGATTTAATATTTAAAGAAACTTGATCACTATTGCTGATAAATCATTTTAAAAATGTGAGTGGAAGAGTATTTCTGTTATTAATTCTATCATTCAAGTGATTCACATGTAAACTGTTCGTACAAATGGGTTTTATTAAATTTACATGTGAAAGTGTGGTGCTATTAAAAAATAACACATATGCATTCATAAAGAAACCTAGCACANGAAAGTGTGGTGCTATTAAAAAATAACACATATGCATTCATAAAGAAACCTAGCACAACACATTTGAATTCTTTTCGTTCAAGCCGATCGATGTGACATTCTCTTTTTCCTGTTATTTTATTACCAAAAATGTGTGTGCTTTGCCATTCGGCCAGACTTATACTGCCTTATCATATCTTGGTTGAAGGCTCTAGACAATCAGATTAGTCAAATATAGCTAGCAAATGAGAGAGGTTTTATGGTCCAAGTCCATTTACTTATAATAATTATAGTTGATTGCTTTCTTCTTAGTTCTGCAGCTTCAGTTGCAGATGCAAATCACAAATTAAAAAAAAAAAAAAAAAAGAAGGGAGAAACACTAACTCATCGAACAATACAAATTTGTTTGTTCTACAAGCAGACATCATGATGAATCTGATTTGTCTGTGACATTACAACTAGACAGAAACATAGTCTCCAAAATTTTTCTCGCTTCTCATTCAAAAAAAAGCACAGGAAAGAAGAGGAAAATACATGAACTTTGATCATTTTGAAAGCCAAATTGACAGTCTGTAACAGTTTGAAAGTATGGCTGTGTATGTAAACAGTGTCGAGGAATAGAAATGAAGGGAAAGATAAAAGTTCGTGGCGAATTGGACAACATCAAGCACCGATGGCGAGGATATTTCGGTAATTGTAACTCTGAGACTGAGAGACATGTCTAGGAACTTGTTGCAGCAAGAGAGCAAGACCCAAGACGGTGTTGTCGTAGAGCGTGATGAGCTTGTAAACTTCCTCCTCTTGAGGTGCCTTTTAAGGATTGCTTTAAAAGAAAACAGCAGCTTGACAAAACCCTAAAAACACCTGTTTACAGGTTTAAGGCTGCTTACAAAATCACACTCCACAGCAGAATAAAGATAGTAATTACCAGGCAAATTAAACCAACAGTCGGACATAAAATCATGTAATTGTACCCTTTTTTGTAGCTATCATCAATTAAAGGATTTCAAGGTAATCCTTTAGTTTAGGATTAAAAACCTTAACCCTAGTCAAGTCTGCTGTGTTTTCATGGAAAAGGGCCATGAAAATATCAATTAACATGCATAATCTTTCCTGTTTTGCAAAGAAAGATAACATCACAACTCCACAAAAGGTTAGAGAGAATCTTGAAAGAGAATAGTGAAACGAAGTGGATAAGTACAAAGTTGATTGTATGTAGTAAGCATTACCTTAGCTACGAAGTTCTCTGAATTTCGGGAGGGTGAAGTGCTTCAGTAAACATAATAATGCATAAATAACTAATTTATCAGTAGCACAGCGTGTCTTGCTAGCTAATTTAAAAAAATAAACAGATAAAAAGATCTAAAACATAAAGGAGCTGTGGATAAGAATTGCAGTAAAGGGAGCTCCCTTCAGTCCAAGTACAGGAAGCCTAAGATTCAATTTGTCTCCCGCATCATTCACTCATTTACTGGGTAATCATTTTGATCCTTAACTCAGTATTTGGATGAATGAGTCGGCAGCTAATTAAATCCTACTGCCACCCATGAGTGGACTGAAGAAAGCTCTCTTCAACTATTACTCATAAACAACAAAGAAAAAAAACATCAAATTTCACCATAAAGCACAATCAAAAAAGAGGCAAAAACATGCAAAACATCTGAACCTATCCACATATCATTGCTTAGTTGCAAGATTCATATGCAGATCTGTGCTACTTTCACATGTAAGGATGAAAATAGCCCTTGTACAAGAAACCCTAGGGAAACCTCAAGTGTTATGAGTAGGATAAGGCTGAAAATGTTAGGAATGAAAAGAGCTGGTACAAGTACAGAGAAAAGGAGAGGTGAAGATAGTGATTACTTTAAGCAAGATCTCGCAAAAGGGAGTCGAATGTCAGAGAGAGAGATTGGTGAGGAAAAATTTTTTAGAGCATCACTAGCTAAGCCAAGCATCTCATGGATCTGGGAGTGAAGTACTGGCTTTAGCTTTATATAGCTAAAAGAAAGGCAAATATCAGACAAGAAGTAATTATTTAAATAATTTTTTGTTATTATTGCAATAAACTAAATAAAAGGGAGTTATTCATATTCTTCTTTTTCCTTTGCTTTCTTGTTCCCGTGTAGAAACCTCCCACCAATCCCATGCATTGTGGAGAGCCCATCACATCCTTCGCACATGCCCTAGATTTGTTTATTCAAACTGATCAAATCCATAGTGTATTAAGCATGAACTGTACTTAGATCAAGTCCCCGTGGCCTGGTCTACTTTACAGACACAATCTGGGTCATGAATGTGTTCCCTTCCTGTAAATACGTACTCATAGATTTACATGTTAATTGTTTATTGCCACACAGGCATAGATGTATCTGTAAGTCCCAAATCAACGGTTCCGTTGACAGGCACAAGAAAAAGGAAATTTTAAAAAAAAATTACTGTATGTAAAAGAATTTGTCACATTTAAAACTTAAAAAAGTAGTTAAAACCCTAATCATAGTGATTCCAGGGAAAAACTTAAATCTGTTTAGGTTTTCTGTTTACTCTGCACAGTCTATGACTCTACATTGAACAGGTACAACCCTAACGGCAAGCACTTGATAAACTTTTTGCATTCTATTATTTATTATTATATAAAATAAATTTCTTATGCCATTAGTGAATTAATTCAATGTGAGAAAGCAAGATATGACAGTTCCGCAATGTCTGAAACCAAACTTGCAAAGTTCAATATTAAATCTATAGATATACATTCACATGAAGAAAGCTTGGTTTGGTTTCTACTGTGGAAGAATCCAAGTCTCGATGGATGATGATCTAATGAAAGGATCATTATTCTATTGATGAGCTTCCAAATTGGTATCAAGAATCGTACATCTTTGGCTACTAACATTTAGTAAATATATTTGCTGATATAATTTACTGATATTTACTCAAAAGTGGCAAAAAAAGATCGATCCTGTGATAACTTTAATCTCAAGCTTGGAACCTTGATGTAAGTTTGAGATTAGATTCTTTGTTCCTTGTTAACTAATGGAATGACATATGTAACTGTAGGAATCATGCAAAACTTTAATTTGCTTGCTTAATTATAGCAATTAAAGTGGTGCAACCACCTTGCAATATTTGCCAAGACAACTAATTTGTTTGTGGTTAAGGTTTTATGACTATATGTAATTATAAACATACTGTATCCTCAATCTGCTTTCAGTTCCAGCACCTTTACCTGCTGGGTGCAATTGAAGAGTGTTGCACACCAACTTGTAATTATGGAGCAATCAGCTTCTGAAGTTTCTTACCACGAAAGAAAGAAAATGCCCATATAGAAGGGCAAACCTATCAAATTTGGTGATGACACACATTTGCCCGGGGATTATGATTAGTCACTAATACGAAAATACAACTGAAATTTGATCATTTGAATGAAATTAAGTTAAAAAGAAACGAAGTCTGGGTTCATGAAACAAGATGATAATGGCTATTTAGTCTGTCAATGATTGGTGATGATACGAACATCTGCAAAGAATTATGAAAATACAAGTAAGATCAAGAGTGGGTAAGAATGTATGACAGTTGAAGATTATCAATTTGATTAGCTATAGATAAAGTTTATGCACATCTTCTTATTCTTATACCAAGGTTCATGACTATTACTGGAATTAGGTATAAAATCTTCTTTCATAGTTGGTACAAATAGTGGGAAAGAAGCAAGAGAATTTGTGTTAGCATCGCAATTCACATGATCTGGGTTTAGCATTGAATTCGCTAGAATAATGAATGTATAGCATAAGATAAAAACAAATAGATATTTACATTTACGTGTACTATTTGACTTAATCACATGCAAATGGATGATACTCCGTTTGTACATATCCTTTGTTCTCCTTCTAAGTGAAGTATTGCTAATCCAGAGAACTCTCTCTTTTGTTTTTTTGTTTTCAAAGGGAAATAAAAGGTCGAAAAAGCATGGGATTAGGGAAATAATGCTAAATAATAATAGAGGGAGGGAATTGGAGTTGGGGGGAAGAGACAACGGAGGGTGGGGGGAACAACGAAATAGCCAATGGAAGTATGATGACATTGAAGAAATAATAAACAAGTGTGTTGGGGAACGATCACATCAGATTCTCACTCAATGAAATCAGTGTCTTTTCAATACGAAAGGTTGCTTAACAAGTGGTACCTCTGTCCGCTTATAGCTGAGCTAAGCCAGCTTTCTTTTCTTTTTGTTGCTTGCTTAGACAATTTTCCCAAATTTTCACCGTTCGTCTCATTACTCACTCCATTTCATTTCATGTCCATTAGTCCTGTCACTACTTTTTCTTCTCATCCATCCATCCTTCTACTCTCTTCCCTTTCTTATTTATAAATAATAATACATTGGGTTTCATTAGTTCACTTGGAAAAACTTATAGCGAGGTAGGTGGAGCAAATTGTCCCGCACTTGGCAGGATATCATTGGATGCTGAGGAGGTGTGATCTATATTCCTGCAGTCCTCAGAAACACCAGACTCAGACATATGTGTGATAGCCTTAGCTTTTACTTGTACAACTTCTAAACTTCCAGATTCCACTGATGCTTACCAGTTTACCCTGCAATTTTAATCCCCTTCCATCTAATGTCATTTCAATTACAATAAAAAATAAAAAAATCACACCCCCTCTTAATAACAATTCAACTGACAAAGCAGTGAACAGCACATGCATGCATATATATATATATATATATATATATATATATTAAGGCGTCGTCGTGAAATCGTGATTATCTTAATACAAGCAAGGAAAATACAGAGATAAAAAAGTTAATGAGCTTGATGGGTCGTACAGGAAAGAAGTAAGTAATAAGCTTGTGTTGTGGGAAATGTAGGGCATAAAAGCAAAAAACAAAATGAAGTAGGTCTCATGTTCAAAAGGCAAGAAAATATTGTTGTATTCCAAAAGGTCAACATGGAAATGAAAAAAGAATTATTAAAAATTGGAGGTTAGAGAACATAAGGAACAGATTACAGACATCTCCCTTCATAAACGGGCGAGAGAAAGAGAGAGGAGAGGAAGAAGATAAAAGGGAGATGAACAGAACAGACAAAGTCGTCAGCAGCAATAGCAGAAAGACAAGTACCGATGCAGATGCAAATGCAATTGGAAGGAAAAGCACAAGGGCATTATTTTCATCATTTAAATTTTCAAGCGATAATACAATTACTGGACAAATGGGGTTGTCCCATGAAATGACCATTGTGCTTTGCTTGCATTACACAGCTCAGCTTCCAGCAATCTGTTTCCCTTATCTGTCAAAATTTCTTCTTTTATATCAATTCCTTTTCCGTCATCATTTTTTATATTCATCTCCTTGTCATAATGGATTGCCAGAATCATTCATGCCTTGCCCACATGCATCGTTCCTTCCCTTGGAAATCTCTTTTCATTATTCTCTCCTATGCAATCTTCTCTTGGATTTATGCCTGCCCTTTGCCGCTTGCCTTGGATTTTTCTATCACTTGTCTTCCTTCGGTCACAGTTAAATTTGCAAACTTTCAACCCAAACTCCTGCTGCTGCTTGCTAACACTAACTCAATTCTTGTTTTCTTGTTTTTGGTTAATTAGTGTCATCAAGCGATGCTATCCTATTAACATATAGCTTCAACTCTATTAACATAACCTTGTATTATTACTTATTACACATGAAATAAGAGAAGATGTTAACGAAATTATGATCCAACACATGAGAGTTTGCGTACGATTCTTGAGGGCATCCTTGCAATCGTTTCTTCTTTTATTTAAAAATTATTTTAAATTTTTTATTCATGTAATATATATTACATATTTTAAATTTTTTAATACATTTCAATTTTTTTTTGCATGATTGTTTGTATTTTTTATATATTTTAAATTTTAAGAATATTATTTAAGTTCTATAACTAAAATCTTTTTAAAATGCAACAGTATCTAAATCCCAACATCCGGGGCAATGCATATCGTAGTGCTTTCCTCTCAAAACTATTTTCTTTAGTATTTTATCCTATTAAAAATATTGGACATGCATACATCAAATCAAGTCACTTAATAAGGGTATCTTCATTAACAGTTTAATTGATCAAGATTAAGTTTTAATTAGCATTCGTTGACATGATAATGCTAGTGAATCAAAGATTTATTTGAGGATGAGGGGCACTAGACATTAAGTGGGGAACTAGATACCAACACTTCCACTTACCTTATTTCACCTAATCAAGTTATGAAATCTCGTATTGATTCATAATATTGCCAATGAATCAAGATTTTATTTCAAGATGGATGGCACTAGCTAGAAAGTGGGGAACTAGATAACAATACACCCACTTACCTAACTAAGTCAACCAAATATCATAATAATTAGAGTTTATAAATAATTGTTAATCTATGGACAAGATAAATCTAATTAAAATATATCACACGTATTTTATATTTTTTAACATAAAATTTAAAATAATTAACATAAAAAAATTTTAAAATGCGAATATAAACCTTAAAACAATTAATATAAGAGTCGAAAAAATTAAATGTATCCTACCTCTAATACATTAGAGTAATTAGATTATGACAAAGTATGCGTAATTAACCAAGACTTCATATTGATGGATATTACATACAGGAAATTAAAATTTGTTAAGATGCTTGGGCAGCTTATAATCCGAAAACAAGAGAGTTTACAAGTGTAGAAGCATGTATAATTTCAATTCTTAATTATTAAAACAGGCAAAGGAGGAGACAGAACTTAACTTTGCACTGTTGTTTGTCCCCCTGAATGAAAGTGATGAATACTATAATAAAGGAAAGAATGGCATCTCATTTAGCAATAATTAAGAATACTAATTCAGTGACAAACTTGTACTTGGAATGAAGAAGACACGCAAACATGATCTCTTCCTTTCTTCATTCTTGCTTTTGCTTTTCTTAATTTCTTTGTTCCACATTTTAAATCATAATCAAAATGATTTTATGTAATTATAATAATTCCATTGATTATTCCTACCAAAAGCAAATCAAAGCTTTGCTTATAAGTTAATTCACAAGCGCTATTAAAGTTTTGTGTACAGTATTCATTAGATTATTCTTTTTTTAAAAAAAAAAAAAAGATAACTCGAATTAAAATTCTCTTTTATTAGTACTAATAAATCATTAAATTAAAAATAAAAAAGAATTATTAAATTTTAATTATATGCTACTGTTAATAAAGAATATTACACGATTTTGTATATAATTTTTTTTTTAAAAAACATTAGATTAAGGGCATATTTTAATTTAAAAAGTTAAGATCTTTAAAACGACGACGTTGTGGGAAAAGAAGTCGACATATTCAGGTTCATATTGGGCTTAGTTCCTTTTGCCGAAAGTATGAGAGCTTATGAATGTGGGTGAACTTAAAATGTCAAGGGGTGTCGTTAATTGCAGTCAAACCTAGAAACGGTGCAACGTAGCCCACAACTTGCTGTCCACACGAGCCAATAAGAAGAAGAGATTTCATGTTTCGTCAGTCAGCCATCAAAACAGGGCTCGAGTCTCTCTTTTTCAAGGCTGAAACTCCATACCGGCACCGTGTTCCAGCAGCAGAGGAGGCCAATTCCGCCTACCGTCGTTTTATAGAGCGGACTTACAAGGCCCCATCAACAATGCGTCGTACACCTGAACCTGAAGCGGGAGGTGTGCGTACATCTGTTTCCAGCTGGTCGGGTTTATTCACATGCATTTATTTCACCTTGGCGGGCAGGGAACTTTTCTCTCGGCATACTAGAATATGGACCAACAAAGTTCATTTCATTGCTTTCGTTTGTTTTTGGGATGCAAGAGAAGGGATTGGCTACGTTTGAAGTACATTACCAGTTTGTTGCTGGGGTAAAGCCAACCGAGGAGTATGCGAGCTAGTATAAAAGAAACTACAGTTTCACAGGGGGGAAAAGCTTTTGGCCGAGAAACCCATTTGGTATGCCCTGGAATCCTTCATCTAAAGGCTGAGCTTACCATCAAGCAGTGAGTGTTTTTAAGAACTGGCCTCGTGGAGCATTGGATAGTACTGTACCAACTGCTTGTTCAACAACTTGTACAAATTTCGGTTTTGGTTGTATCTTTGTTTTGTAAGATGATTGACCAATAAAATATTCTAAAAAGTAGGAGTTCTTTAAAGAAATCAAATCTCCGTTGTATGTAGTCAAAAAGTGAGTTTCAATTGTAATTAAGGACCCGGATTTCGTCGAATCAGAAGGAGCATTAGAACATTACTTATTAACGACAACCATCATGATGCTCTGCGTGCGTTAGTGCAAAAGTAATCATTGATGCAACAAAAGGATGCTGATGCTTTTCATAAATTTCTTCGCGAAATCATTAGTCATAACTTCAATCCAAATGGGCACTGCCCTACAGCCACGAAAACTAACACTTCTGTTACTGATTTGACCTAACTAAGCTTGATATCAAATCAGGACAAATGTTTGTATTAAGACAGAAAATTGGGTTGTCAGGTCTCAAAAAGACCACCCAATAAGGAATTATCGGATAACATACGGATGAAAACGTGATGCTTCCGTCCTTCAGAGTTTCTCTTTGCATCAATTACAAGGCTGGATATAAACACTGGCCTACCAAGTGAAGAGAGCAATCAGCGCTTGTTTTTATTTAGGGGTGATAATACTAGAATTTCTCCCGCATTTTATGGGCTGAGAATCGCACTCTGGTTGACAGCAATGATTATTACCAACAGTAGAAACGTAAAAGCAGCAGCTTGTGGAACCTCACGATGCCCCAAATCAAATGTGGAACTCGTTACAAGATGTAAAAAAAAAAAAAAAAATTTTGGTTCACCATTGCAGGGTCCCATTACAAAGCATGCCCAGAGAAAAGATCATCGTCAACAATGCAATAATTCTTTCTGATTTCCAAACCCTTTTTCTGTATATTAGAAATTGCGATGAGAAGGATCCAGATTTGTCCGATTCCAGGATAGACACATCGCGGCTCACCACTCTTTCGACTCCAACATGAACTGGAATTTTGTCTGTTTAATTCTCGGCTTGTATTTGTCTCGGTTGGTTCACAGCTTGGACAACAACACTACTGAATCCGTGGATACATGTCTTCAGGATTTTGCTTTCAAATCTTTGGCCCGGCACAGACCTCACACGGGTGCTCTGTACAAAGCGATGTTGCCAGCTAATCTCTCAGGTATGACAGTCTCAATTGTGCAACTCAGAAGCCGGAGATTGTGGAACAGAGGTGCTAATTTCAGCAACTTTCACATCCCTTCTAGAACCATACCAGAGCCTCATGTGAAGAGACTGGCATTAGTCTATCAAGACTTAGGCAACTGGTCTTCTCATTACTACACTGTTCCAGGCTACTCCATGATCACTCCTGTAATTGGTTTCAAGGTTTTCGATGCATCGAATGTAAGGGCTAAGAGCATTACAATGCTTAGTCTTAATACAATGGGGAAATATATTGTGATTCGTTTCTCCAATTCGACGTTATCTGAAAGCATGGTGTCAAGTGCAAGATGTGCAACATTTAGCAGAAATGGTACACTTCATCTTAGTGAAATGAGTGTGCCTAATGTATGTTTCTCTAAAGATTTGGGGCATTTCTCGATTGTTGTTCCGGTGAGGAAGAAGAAGAAGAGGCAAGGGGCGTGGAATTTGTGGGTGATTGGATTTGTGCTTGGATTTGGTGGGTTGGTTTTGTTAGTTTATGTTGGGATTGCGTCCTTGAAAGTTGTCGATGCAAATAAGATTCAAGTAATGGAGAGACAAGCTGATGAAGATTTGGTACTTGATACTATATGGGTTGGTAGAAGCAAAATGCCTTCTGCAACAGTAACGAGAACTCAGCCAATGCCGGAGGATGGAGGTTTCCCATAACATTTTGTTCTCACGTATGTAAAATATTTGTCCTCTGCCCCATGGTGCTAATCTTTTCATCATATAAACAAAAATCTAGAGTTGTGTTAATGAATAAAGTGGGTACTAAATCCAATTTGCATTATAAAACAGTGAGTTACTACAGGCTTGAAATACTTGCATAGTTGCATTCTTATCTGCATGAGCTGTAAATGCTGGTGTAATTTTGACATGAATTGATTTGGCATCGCATTCAACAGCATTTTGACACAAAACCAAGAAAGATAGCCTGTGTTCAACTGAATGTTTGATCCCATGCAACAGATATAGAGAATCTGACGGTTCCGTTCAAACTAATGGAGAAATAATATAGGTGCATTGATAAAACAACAGTATACAGTTAGAGAAGGACTCAACAGAGTTCTCGCAAGAGGGAGTACAGAATTAGAGATATTGGTCCGATCCCCTGCATATTTGAAGTAATGGCAGCACATATCTTTCTCAAAAGAGTGCAGATTATTTTCAATAAACCCAAATCTGCTTTGAAAGGATATGGATCTCCAACGAATCAAACGCAAAGACAATCCTTTCAATTGTATAGTACCTTTATAGATAGTGAAAACATTAGAGGTTACCTTCATAGGTTCAAATTCAGTCTCCCTATTTTACAATATATTCAATCAAATATAACAAGCACCATCAAAAGCCGAGAAAATAGATTTTGCACTTCGTATATTATTACTCCCTCATATTTCCACTAATGACTTTGTCCTATTTAATTCAACCAACTTCTGCTAGAAAGCTTCAGATGTATTCTTCTAAACAAAAAATCTGTGCCATTTCTAAATATTTTTGAAAGAAAATTCCAAGGCTGCTTCTGATCAACAAGTCAGCCATAAGAGTAAGTGTCAAATGCTTGGGCCTACTCCCCAATCTGCAATCATATTGCAACAAGGTAGGAACCACAGTGTGAGAATTTCTCTACTTCAGCACATCGTTGTTATGCAAAACTATCTCATGTTTATGCATATGCTTGCATTTGAGAGTCACGACGGAAAAAAAAAAAAAAGGCATAAATCAAAGAAGAGGAAATGCAGCGCCAATCTCTAAACCACCATAAAAGCCCACCCAAAGAATATAGTGTGGAAAAGTTGCACATAATTTGCACTCAGTCCTTATTAGTGGCGCAGACTAAAGCTCCAATAATCAAAAATTCTTTGGCAATGAACCCAAAACAACAAAAACGAAAAGTCTTCTGCTTAAGAAGAAGAAACTACCTTTTGCTCATATTATAAACTAGGATTCTGACCAACAATTTACATATTTCACAGATTAGGACACGAACATCGATAAATCTCTAGTATGCATCTCTAACAGGAGACTAATACTAGCATCAAACCACAAGGATTTTCTGTGTCTCCAAACTAGGGATAACATGAAAGAAAAGTAAAAACAAATGCGTTATTTTTTATGCAGTCGAAACAAAACCTTATAGATGTCAAAAGGAATGGATTTCTTATTACCAGCTACAACTGCTATGCCTTAATGCCCAGGCATGGAATTCCCAATGAAAATTACAACCATAATTCAAATAGAAATAATGCCAATTCCCAATTGAAACAAATAAACAAACAACCAAAGGTAGCAGCTCAATTGAACGCACCAACACCAGCATTACTCTTCCGGGCACGTTTTGTCCATTCAGTATGATATGATCCGGGGCGATCAATCCTCTCATAAGTATGGGCCCCAAACAAGTCTCTCTGAGCCTGAACAAGATTTGCCGGCAGCCTTGCCCTCCTATAAGTATCAAAATAAGAAAGACTAGCACACATACCAGGAGTGCTAATCCCAGCTGAAATAGCCAACCCCACGACTCTCCTCCAGGCTGCCTGCCTCTGCACCATCTCCCTTGCAAACTCTGGGTCCACAACCAAGCTTGCCAAATTCGGATTCCTCTGATAAGCCTTCTTAATCCTATCCAAAAACACAGCTCTAATAATGCATCCACCTTTCCATATCCTCGCCAACTCGCCAAAATTCAAATTCCACCCTTGCTCATTACTCTTGCTCCTCAACAAATTCATCCCTTGGGCGTAACTACAAATCTTGGAAGCATACAAAGCTTGCCTCACATCATCAATTAATCTCTTCTTATCAACACGTATCCCTGCATTTTGAATCTCATCCTTCAATCCCGCCCCTTTCAAAACCTCAGACGCTTTCTCTCTTTCCTCTTTCAATCCGCTCAAGTATCTACAATCCAATGAGGCCGCAATGGTTGGGGCGGCAACGGACAGCTCAGCTGCTTGCTGAACCGTCCATTTACCGGTCCCTTTCATTCCCGTCTTGTCCAAAATCTTATCAACAAGTTCACCATCACCATACTCGTCCTTCACTTTGAAAATATCAGCAGTTATCTCGATCAAGAAACTCTCCAACTCACCCTTATTCCACTCACCAAATATCTCCGCTAATTCCTCGTTACTTAATCCTCCCACATGTTTCAAAACATCGTAAGCTTCAGAAATCAACTGCATGTCTCCATATTCGATTCCATTATGAACCATCTTAACGAAATTACCCGACCCGCCTTCCCCAATGTAAGTAACACAAGGCCCGTCTTCAACTTGGGCAGCAACTTTCTGTAAAATATCTTTAATATTATTATAAGCTTCGAATGAACCACCAGGCATTAACGACGGGCCGTGTCGCGCGCCCTCTTCGCCGCCGGAGACGCCCATGCCGAGATAAAGCAAGCCTTTGTGGCTAACTTCTTCGATACGACGCTCAGTGTTCTGGTACCACTCGTTCCCGCCGTCTATGATGCAATCACCAGGGGACATATGTTCGGAGAGAGCGGCGATGGTTTGGTCAACGGGAGACCCAGCTTTGACTAAAATGATAATGGATCTGGGCGGTTGGATGGAGAGAACAAAGTCGCGGGGAGTGTAGTGACCCGTCAACGGTAGTTGACCCTCGCGGTGGGCTCGATCTAGGGTTTCGTCGACTTTGGAAGTGGTCCGGTTGTAGACGGAGATAGGGAAGCCTTTTTCGGCGACGTTTAGGGCCAAGTTCTGCCCCATGACGGCGAGGCCGGCGAGACCGATGCGAGAGAGAGCAGTTGAGGCTTCCATTGGAGGGTTTGGTATTAGGAGAGAAGAGAGGAGAAGAGAAACGGTTTGGTGAAGAAAGGAGAGATTTTTATATCCGACCAACTAACTACGCAGAAGCAACGAAGATGAATTTGGTGAAAGAAATAGGGGCGGACTCGTCGAGGGAACGAAGGGCCACTGACTTAATAACGGGAGGGTCCATAATTTCGAGGGATTAATACAAATACAATAGTCGACCTAACACCCGTGACCCGACGCCGTTTTGGTAACGGACACACCCATTTTTTTCTTTTTTTTTAACTTACAATCTTGAACTTGGGTGACAGCCGCCCGCCTTGCCACCGTAACAAGTGAAGCCTCGGCGATGGATATTCCTCTGGAGTTCAGCCTCTCTTTTCTATGGCGAATGACTTCTCGAAGATGACATTTCTCAAGCACCTTCAACAGTAATGAAATAATTTTTGTCAGAATTAGGAAAGTTGTTATCGATAATTACTATAATACTGCTGATGTTTGAAACCATTTAGCACAAGGAATGGCGTGCTTTACCTCCCATATTTACTGATCCATATACTGAGATAAGGGATCTAGACTGTATCGCACAGAAGCACTAAAAAGAGTTGGGTCCCGAGGAATGATCCCCAAATTTGACTGCAGATCAAGGACCTCAGTTGCAGTGATGTCAAGGCCGTCTATGATGATCTTACCCCCTGTAGGTTCAGCCGGGCGAAACAATGGCTGTTCGGAGTTGCCTTGCCACTACCTTTCAGGCCAACAATTCCTACCTTGAGCCCTCCTTCAAATGTGCAGGTTATTCGCCGGAGAACTAGTGGAGCAGTAGGGCGGTGCCTTACCTGCTTGAGAGTAATTTTACCAGGTAATCATCAATGTGAATCTTTAGTTGTAGAAGTGGCACAGATTAAATTGGATATCATGTTCATTTGCAGATCTCCACTTGACCTGTAGCTGATAAGTTTGGCACAGGACGATTTTCTTCTACTACTTCTGGTGTTTTACTGGGTAAGTGCAAGCATTGGTTTAGCCTTTCTACTGAAACTATGTGCTCTGCAACAAAATCCACTGCTTTTTGATTGAATCTACTAGGAATTCATTCAGTGAAAGACCGAATCACAGTGCCATTCGGATAGATCCCGCCATCGAATTGACAACCAAATTATATCAGTCCACATTTTGTTCCATGAAGGCAAATGGGAATTATTTGAGGATGCGCAATCATATTAGTTTCACAGAATTCACCAGTGAATAAATGAACAAGCAATATAGACAATTGTCAGACGTGGTTCTGGGCACAAATGATGCAGGCAATTACCTGTACCTTAAAATTAATTTAACATTATATTTCATAAAGATTATATTTTAAAAACTTATCTAGAACTTCAAAAAAAAAACTCATGAACTCCCACGTTGGTGAGAAATAATGAGACCAAACAAATCTAAATTCCCATAAATGTTAATCCTTCTTTACAATATGTGCCATTATCATATATATATATATATATATATATATTACACACACACGTTTGATAGCTACTATTGATCTTATATAGAAGCACGTGTATGCACGTTGGCTGGCCCGCAAATAAGACAATTTTATGATTTGGAAGCATTTTCTCGGAGCATGTTGTAATGATCCAGCAATGCCTGATGCACTGTGCTCTTGTCGATTCATAGAATTCAAACCAGTTGATTGATTGAACGTATTACTTATTTTAATCCAAAATTTTCAGTTGAAAGATCAGAGTTTGTGTTCTTGTCTCGGGCGAAATAATACCGAGAAAGTGCCGTTGGACATTCGATATAAATATTTGATTTGATCTCCAATCTTCATCTATGAGCTGTGCTTCAGTGTCTGCGCACACTCAGAAAAACAGAATCCCCATCAAATAACTTCGAAAATGAGAGTTGAATATTTGCTAGTTGTAAAAGCCGAAACCTAATTTTATAAATCTTTCCAATCAGAAGTCTGGTATTTAGAAACAACAAGAAAAAATTAAAATCACCAAAAGCACTTGTCATGTGCAGCAGCATGGAAATACAGGCACTTGTCACGACAAAAGTTAATCCCTTGAAAGATTAATCATGTCGTTCAGGCATGCAAATCTGTAAATCTTCATCAGATTCTGGCCTAATTTGCATTTACTGAGTCCTGAATAATATTTCTAACACATATGGATGAACTCAAAAATTCATACAGAATCAGTAGTTTCCTGCGCAGCATGAACTTCTGAAATTTGACAAACTATTTTAGGAATAAAATGGCTCTAATCATTTCAATAAACAACAAAAATTGAATACCCATAAAAGGGTTCTTTGTACCTGAATCAGAAAGGCATTCCGTTTATTCGGACAGCAGTTTATCATTGCAAGTGCCAATCAACTTAAGTTATAATAGAAAACATTATTATTTAATTTATGCAAATAAAATGAGTGCTCTGCCACACCCCAATAGATTTGGGCACCAAACTAGAGAACAGCTTCACTGATTATTGTAAATAAAGATAATTCTGCAAACATGAAAATTGAAAATATGCAAACACATGCAACAATAAATTTGATGTTCAACGACCAAACTGAATTCTTTGAACATTTAGAAATTAAGGGCGACAAACAAAGAATTTAATACATCATGCACCAACAAGCTGCTTCCGGATCTGCAGTAAAAAGAAGTAAGAAAGAATAAATTAGGACAATCATATGTAATCATTGTCAAGGCAGGATTACACAAGTCAAAAACAATGAATAATCTGAAAGTGTTCGTTTCCGTGAGACAATACGTTAAGTAAGCTATGGGAAACTATTATTGACCTGTGAACCAATTCTGATAACTAACACAATAGAATTGGCCTTCTACAAAAAGCAACTGATCAAACAGTAATTAATGACTAGAAAATCAACAAACAATTCAGAGTGCACTATGCGGTTACACTAAAAAATAAAAATTCAAATACTCAACAAGCCTGAAATGAATGGAATAAGGCATCAGGATCAAGATTGCTTATTCTCTACAGATGAGATGAAATGGAAGTATATTTATCTGTGTATCTTACTTGTTTATTTAATATAATCACATTAAGAAAGATTCAAAGCTAGTAACACCATGATATATGAGATTACAACGAAATGAACCGGCAAAAACAATAAGAATCACAACTTTTATCTGAAATATACCTGAGGAAGTTTATTACGGAATGCAACATCCAAACGGGCATTAAGAGTGTTCTCACATACTATCTTCCCATCACGAGAAGCCAGCACTACACCTCCCAAGCTGCTCAATCAAACCAATGTTACCATAGGCAAGCTATTCCATCACCAATTTCTCAGAATGAGGAAATCATATATGAAGATACAAAGATTAGTAATACAATTTCTGACATTATTCTAATTGGTCGATGCTGTACTATTTAAAGATACAAGAAGGCTAGCTCTGAGAATTGGGAAACCCTGAAGGAAAGTTGTACTAACTGGCTACTCAGAGTTAAATATAAAAACAGCAGAGGCCACTAAATAATATTCACAATAGCCTACTATAGGTGGTCAACAATGAGTAAGAAAACTAAATGTTTTTACAAGTTTGAAAATGGTAGCAAAACCATTTTACACTTGAGGTATGGGGGTCAGCTCAATCACACCAAAAACCAGACAACCAGTGAGAACATATCAGTCAATGAGATCTGACTAAAAATTTCAATGGAGAAAAATTTACCAGAATGGACCATGGGCATTATGATGGGAAGGGGCAGGTGGAAGATAGACATGAGTGTCCACTATTATCTCTGGAGGGTGAACTTTTAATTTCTCTGCATATTCCTCCTTTGCTGACTCCAGCACAGAATCCACCAAATGATGGTCATCTTTACGGCATCGCAGTAAGACAGCAGGTTCTTTCAGCCTGAGCAAACTCTGTACACTAAAATTTTAGTATTGCACTAGTTACCACAAATAATAAGGAAAACTCAAGCCAGCGGAAGCAACATCTTGTAATTTTTTTTAACATGTTCTTAGGGAACATGAGATAAATATAATGCAGTTCCTTATAGAAAATGATATGATTTGCATATATCAAACATTTAACTGACATTTCCTCTTTTTTCATGATACTTGGCTCCCCTTCATAACAGTTATTTTGAGAGTATTTCTAAACATTCTCAATCAGAAGACAAATGACAAGATCCGTACATAGGCATACAACTCCATCATTCCCCTGAATGTTGAAGTCAGTAAAATCTCTTAATTACATTTTAGGAGCAAATTGAGAATAAAAACATGAGTGCATGAACTTAATTTCCACTGACCTGAACAATGAGATCCTTCAGAAGTCTCTTATATGAATGATGATTGTTGCTCGCATTCAGAAGCTCCTTTAATGTTGCCTCTTTCATGGAATTAACCAAGTCATCTTGAGCTTGAAGAACTTTGATCCGAGAAGCATTGAGCTGCATTGAGTATTCACTACCACAAAACAATACAACAAGATCTCCTTTATCAATATACTAGCATCATATAACCATCAATCACATAATCAACTCATGTAAAATAAAAAAAAAAAAAGTTTTCCATCCAATTAATAGCTATCCAACAAAATCAAGTTATACTTTCAATTTTCATCAAAATAAATAAAATTATCAAATAAAAAGAATCTCCCAAAAGATTTAACCAGTTTTCCATGTGTCCAAATTCAGGGCTGAACTAAGCAAACAATCAGTTCGTCCTCCATTTTTTCACTCTAATATTTCCTCGAAACAGATAAAATTAGTAGAACAGCCATCTTCTCTTCAAAATTAAGCAGTTTTAAAAGTATCCGGATTTACATCCAACTCAAGGTCTAACAGCTAATTAAATTGTAATTCCAATATGAAAAGCATATAGACTGAATTGTCTCAATATAACAGCTAAGTAGACTCTACACAGATTACACAAAATAACAATCATGATCATTGATAAACGAACTAACCGATCTAACGTCAAATAAAATAAATCAAAGGCAGCAAAAAACATAAATCTAAAAGCAAAATCAATCATAAACTCGTTAAAAATAAATTACATCTTCCTTCGAACTTCGACTTGCTTCTCTTTTCGCTCATACTCTTGTCTGATCTTCTTCTTCTCCACCTCCACCAGCTGCAACTTCTCTATGTTGAATTCCTACAACAATAAACATAAGCACAAACTATATAACAACTATAAGATCGTTAGGCACAAATCGACGTAATCACGTATGGTCAATCAGGAATTATCAGTAAAAAAAGACAAAATCGAGGAAACAGTTATACAATTATAATCACAATAGTAACTGCGAAACGAATAGACTTACTTCCTCCGCAGAAACTAAGATCTCGTTGGCTTTCTCTTCGGCCTCTTGGCGGATGAACCGCACCATCTGCTGGATCTGCTTCGAGACATCAGCGTCGTTCATTTTCTCTGGATCGTCGATTTGATTGATATCAGAATCAGAGACGGGATTCAAGTTTGTTCGACCCGCTAACGAAAGACAGTACAGGGCAGCGCAACACCAGTTTGATTACAGACATATATAATGATCTTTTGTCTCTTCGTTTTTTACTCCGTTAGTTTTCCTTCTCCAAAATTTTATTTAATATTTTCAGAGACACCCTCAATGTTTAGAAATATCATGAACTCCTCTATATTCTATGAAATTACATAAATTCCACTGAGCCAGATCAAACAATATTATCAACAAAGTCCAACCATTTTTACATCTGAAAAAGCCTTCAGCCCTTTAACTGGATCAATGGTTGTATTTCGAATTCAGAGGAGTGCATTTAATTAACATGGTAAAGCCCATCTGCTAGTCTAGACACTATAACTTGGATTAATTTTTTTTGCAAAAAAAAAATTAGATAAGAATTGAGAAATTAATGAAGAGATAAGCAGATAATCAATTAAATTTAATTCCATTAACTGAAG
Source organism: Swietenia macrophylla (assembly GCA_032401905.1). Taxonomy (NCBI): domain Eukaryota; kingdom Viridiplantae; phylum Streptophyta; class Magnoliopsida; order Sapindales; family Meliaceae; genus Swietenia; species Swietenia macrophylla. The sequence continues at coordinate 786,083 of CP135568.1, read as the reverse complement.
AAATGGTCGTTACTATTCAGGTTACAGTCTCGTAGGATTTATAAATGAAACCGATAAAGACAGACATTAAATAAATCGTTCAGTACCACGTCTCATTCATCGACCGAACTCCCAGTTCAGATCAGATTCAACCTCAGATTAGATCTGCGCCACAGAAATTTATGTAATTCAAGCACAAAGAAAAAGGAAATTCTATGAATTTTGCTTGAAATCTCTTTTCATTTTCATCTATTGCTGGCAGTATAACACCATCAAAATGCATGGCCGGGCAGCGAATAACAGGCTATCGAACTCGGCATTTGAGTCGCGAGTGGCTGTTCTTATCCTGGCCATGTTTGCTACAATGGCTACCATTTACGTTGCCAGCCGGTCGGTTTATTCTTTTTCTTATTTTTCTGTTTGTCTTTCAATTTTTGGTGGGTGAAATTGTGATCATTGGAATTTATTTTTTTTCTAAATTTAATACATCCAAAGTTTGAGGTGAACGTTTCGTTTATAGCTTGTGGCAGGACGCAGAGGGTAGGACGTATTTAGTCAAAGAGCTTGATAAGAGAACTGGTCGGGTAATATTCGTTGCCTTCTCTTCATTGTTTCTTATTGTTGGAAATGGGAATGTGCCATATTTTGTTCAGGTGTAAATTTAGAAAATGGTATAGTTTATATCAAATTGTTTCGCCTAATTGTTTCGTGGCCAATTTACAAGTTGGTGCCTTGGCTCAGTTGAAGTTGCTTATGTTGCTGCATTTGTTTGTTGGGTTGAATTATTCCTTTAGGAAATACTAACAATTAATTGATTTTTCAATTTTAGAATCAATCTGCGGTGTCTGTTGATGATACTCTAAAACTTATAAGCTGCAGGTAGGTTCTTGTTATTGTTCTATTGTTTCATAAAGTTCGATGAAGTTGAATATTAAGTTTATAATGGTGATTTTGTTTTCCTGTTTTGGTTGTCAGGGAACAAAGGAAGAGATTATCGGCACTTGAGATGGACTTGGCTGGAGCTAGGAAGGAAGGTTTTGTTTCTAGGTACTTGTCTGAGAATGTTACCCTGCATTCTAAGAAAAGGCATTTGGCTGTTATAGGAATAATCACGAAATTTGGCAGCAAGAAAAATAGAGATGCAATTCGGAAGGCATGGATGCCAACTGGTAAACTTTCTCCCTCTTTATGAATTTAATACTTCTTTCTTAGAATGTTAACACACTTGGTGACCAGTGTCAGTGTTATCTATGGACTTCAATTATCTATTTGTTATAGTAGAAATGTCCTTGTGCTGTCAATTAGCCATGTTTTTGCTATGATGTTCCATTTGAAAATTATTAAGTTTTGTGCCTGAAAATTGAGAATAAAGCCACTTGTACTTGGGTTTTAATAGATTGACTATATCTCTCTCTGTTCAAGGTTCCATTAAACTTTAAATTTATTACTCATAAATTGATCCTTGATTTCTGTTTAGACTGAAAATATAATTTCAAGTATTTCAAGTATCTATCCTCTACGAATATTAATTTGTATTATTTTGTTGTAGTTAATCTGAAAATACTATATATGCAGGTGCAGCTTTAAAAAAACTGGAGGATGAAAAGGGCATTGTTGTGCGATTTGTAATAGGAAGAAGGTCTATTTTTTGGCAATTGTATTTACAATAAATAAAATTTTCAACTATAACAAGTTAAGATTTTATATATTGCAGTGCAAATCACGGAGATACTTCAGACAGAGAGATCAACGATGAAAATAGGCAGACCAATGACTTCCTTATTCTTGTATGTTCACCTGTTAGTTGAAGTCATTTGAAAATATTTAATCAGGTTTAAACTTTTAATAATATGTGTAAGATTGCATTTTCCTGATTGGAAGTGTAATTCTTTGATAATTAACAACTTTAAAAGTTGGTTGTTAGAGTAAGTTAATACATTTATGAGCTTGGGCCTCTATGGAGTAAAAACTGTTATCTAGAATGAAATCCTAGAATGCATCCTAACCAACAGGAAACCTTTTTGTCTCACATTTATGTGTTGTATGGATTACATAGTTCCTTGAATTAACATTTATGCGCCCTTGGTAGTTTTCTTGTTTATTAAAGTTGGCATTTAAATTGTATTGAGATGGTAATTTGAAGGAGCAGATATTGACATTGGCACTATCTTTCTTTCTTTTGCACAGGATGGTCAGGTGGAGGCACCTGAGGAGCGTCCAAAAAAGATTAAGTATTTTTTTGTACACGCTGTTGAGAAATGGGATGCTGAGTTTTATACTAAGGTCAATGATGATGTTTATGTTAATATTGGTATGTAGTCCTTATTGGTTTGTTTGGATAATAAACAAAATAATGTTTCCTTGTGAATATAATACATATGAAGTCTTAGATTGATCTATAGTGTGCCCCTGTTTCGATATGTTTTCACTAGCAGCAGATTATATTAGTAATGTAAACTTATTTTGACTCTGCATAGCTATTATGAGGTATATAGGCTCTTAGATGGGACAGTGAAACCAACTTTTGTGCTCTAGTGTTCAGATTTCAGAATTTGTTAACAGAAACTTTAAAGTTGTAAATTTTAAGATATTTCTTAATAAAATGCTTAGGAAGGCAAAAAAAGAAAGTAGTGAAAGGTCTCAGATTACTAAAATGATAAAGAAAGGAGGAAAATTGTCATTTTCAAAAAACAAGAGAAATGTGTTAAACTCAGCGCATTGTTTACTGTTGTTTCAATTCAAAGAGTTTGTCCTTTCTTTGTCATACAGATGCCCTAGGAGCGGCACTTTCTACTCATTTGGATAAACCCCGTGTTTATATTGGATGCATGAAATCAGGCGAAGTATTTTCTGACCCGTGAGTTACTCAAAATGTTTCTATTTGCTATAATTGCGAGAAACAAAATGATAATTTATTAATCCATATCCATCGTATTGTCTTCATTCTGCAGGACACACAAATGGTATGAACCAGACTGGTGGAAATTTGGCGATGGAAAATGGTAATATGGAAAATTGGTTTGACCCTGTTGTTTATCATGGAAGTTATGAAGAATATTATGGTTCTGTCATACAGTGCCTTTCAGTTTGACAAGATAGTGATTTGCTTGTAACTCTATAATGTTGTTTGATGGACCATTAACTAGTCTGCATGTATGCCGTGGCAGTGACAAATATATGGCTCCTTGTTCTTGAAATTTCACAATTTCATGATGGATTTCTTATTATTAGTATCACAACTATAACTATGTTCTTGATGGTGTAGGTATCTTCGACATGCTTCAAGTGACATATATTCCATTTCACGAGCTTTGGCACAGTTTATCTCAATCAACAGGTGCATTTCGATCCATTGTTTGGTAGACTGTATGTATCTGCACTGGCATTTGGTAGGTGTTTATTGACCATCCTCTCTTGGATTTTCAGGTCTATTCTTCGCACATATGCCCATGATGACATCAGTGCTGGGTCATGGTTTATTGGGCTTGATGTGAATCATGTTGATGAATGGAAATTTTGTTGTGCCTCCTGGACATCAGGTTTCTCCACCTCTCTCTCTACTTTCAGGATGCTATACATGATTGCAAAACTAAGGCCGAGAAAGTCTATAGTTTCAAAGATGTTCTATTCTCAAGGAGAATAAGGCCAAAATAATGATTTTTATTAATAATTTTTATTTTTAAAAAATTTAGGGCCAGGAGCCATATGCGCAGCTGTGTAATCTGACTTACCTGAGTAGTATTTAATGCTATCGGTGTATGTAGCAGCAAGCAAGGCCATTGTTTTCAGGAGGTTATCTCAAACATGCCTGTTTGCAGTGAACTGGTGAAGAATTTAGCATTCGCCTGCTGAAGGGTGAGCACAGTTGGAAAAAAAAAAAGATTTGTTGATTGATTTAACAGAATTTTGTGAGAAATGAAAATTTTACACGCGCTAGTCTTAGGGATTCTTTCGAAAGCCCAGAACGCAGGCAAAACGGTTGCAACGTACATGCAGTTTGAAACCATTTCCCACTAGATGTATTATACCGATATTATATTTCAACTTCATCCTTGTGTTTTACTAGAAATATTTGCTTCTTTGCAAGAGGAAAAAAAAAAGGATTGGATAAATTGCTCAATTATTGTTAGAACGCTGTTGACAAGTTTGGTAAATGAAGTTAGCTTTTTCGTGTCATAAGTGGAAAGAAGTTGTAGAGCAGAGATACCTTGGCCACAATTTCTAGGAATCCACATTGCCTGTTTGTTTGTGCGTGTAGAGATTCCTATTTGGGGGCGGTGCGTGACTATTTATTTTCCAACAACCAAGGAAAGTGCATGCATTCACACTTTGTCCACAAAAGGGGGCGCTTGATTTTCCTTGAGAAGTGAAACGGATTCGGAGTCGTTTCCTGGTGCGCACACGCATTGTTAAGCTGCCGACTTAGCAAGATGTTGCTGAATATTCTTGAGGATAACATTCTTTATACAAACATCAACGATTACAAGCAAGATTGCAAACAATTGCATTGATAACTTCTCACTTTCTCTTTCACGCTTTTTCTTGTTTCTTTCTGCATCAATTTGCTGCGCGATACTGAACACAGAAAACATGATCTGGGTTTGTAAACTGTGGATGTTGGTATACACTTGATGTGGAAACACTACCCACTTGTAAAAATTACATTGTCTTTTACTCTAATCATATTCTTACTTACTATAGTATTGTAAAATGTTTGGAGTTCATAGCTTGAGGAGAGATGATGGAGAAAGGTTTTGTAGACTCGGGAAGAAAAATAAATAACAAATGGGCAATTACCTTGAAAAGACATGGGTATGCTTCTATCAGAGAAACAAAGAGGCCACATTTGGGCCGGTGATTTGATTGAAAATATATGATTTAAAATATATGGACTCATCCTAATTATCACGCGATAAGGGTTTTGTTTTATTGAATAGACTTCAAAGACGGAAGTCACAAGACGAATGATTATATGCAGAATAAGCTCTTTTGTCGCTAAAATTTTCTTTTTGCTAATAATTGAAGTGCCTCCAGCCTCATCTTGAATAGGATTTGGAATAATCCCAGATGGGTAGATAAGTTGATTTCTGCAGAAAAACACAATACCTTCCTAGGGCATAATTGGAAAAATAAAATGTTTATTTTGGGGCGCGGGGTGGGCGAAATTTGTTTTATTATCTTAATAATAATCAATTAGGTAGTTAATTCGGTTAATAATGGTTGCATGTTGAAAATTGAGTCTACATCAGGTGGGGAAGCCATTGCATTTCCTGCTGAAAAATCATTTTTTAAGGTCAGATACAAAATATTTTAAAACTTTTATCCTCAATAAACCAAAAAATTCTCAGTCAATCACATTCGTAGATGCAGCTAGGATCATATTATAATGATCTCTTCAAAACCTGACCTTTAATTCTTTATTTAATATCAGGACAAGGTCACACTAAATCTTTAATGGGTGTTTCTCCATGAGTGTTTTCATGGTCCTTCAACTGTTAGTTATGTACCTTTTGCCTCGAAAATTTATTTCTCTTTGGTAGGAAAAACGGCTTTGTTAACAAATGTTCTTGTTTGAAACTGGCCAATAAAGGAATTTGAGAGCAAATTCATCCTTACTGCTCTCACTAGAGCCGCTTTTTGGTTCTTACTGTGAAATTCAGACAGTTTGGTCATGTGGGTAACAGTTTTTACACTTGAATTTTGCCATCTGTCTATTTTCCTTTCTCTTTTATGTTTCATAGACAGATATTGATTTTGTTTGAAAGTGAGTGCTGGGTCGTTTGCAAGGAAATAAGATCTCTGAGATTGAGTCTTTTGAGGGGATTTGTGTTGTTGTTGGCAGTTTATTGGTGAAGAAAGACTAAAGTAGTTGAAATTTCATTTCACAGCAATATTGGTGTGTCACAGGAAAAGTGTTGAGGGAAAAGTTCTGATTTTCAACTACTTCAGTGATTGCTAAGCCTTTTAATACCGTTCGGAAGTCAATTTTGTCATCGTTTGCAGAGTTGTTTCTTTCAACCATTGTTTTGGATTGAGCGAGAGAGAAACAGAGCGAAAGAGTTCTGTCTTCTTGTTTCCTCTTATACATGTGCTTATTCTGTTTTTACTATGAATCATTCTGGGGCAGCCTCTGATCAGAATGCAGCAGTTGAAGTTTCCAAGGATAAAAATGGAATAGATCAAGTCGTGCTTCGGAATCCTCGAGGGGGTTCTGTTAAGGTGAGAACCAGTTTTCCTTTATTCTTTAACTGGTTGTTTGGCTGCCAAGTTAGTTTTTACCTTCCTGTTTTCTATTCAAATTCACGAGGCAGGATTGAAGAAAAATGTGAATTCCAAAACTAGATGCTTGACTTTGGTTAATCATCATTCATTCATATTGCGTGCGCATATTTGGCTTAGGAAAAACACCTTCTGATTCATGTGTTGATGCAGGTTAGCTTACATGGAGGACAGGTGCTGTCGTGGAGGACTGAACGAGGAGAAGAATTGTTATTCACAAGTACTAAGGTAAACTTTTGGATTCTCTTTGCCATTTATTTGATGAGATTTGTGCTTTTTTTTGGTGCTGGTGGGTAATCTTTTAGTTTTCTGTCAAAGCATAAACTTTTTATTAATACATCATCAACTGATTTTCAAGTTTTCTTTGTTTCACTGATTGCATAGGCAATTTTCAAGCCCCCACATGCTGTCCGAGGAGGAATTCCTATCTGCTTTCCGCAGGTATTTTGATGCTTGAATATATTAGAGATATCCAAATTGTAGATGCATCTGACTTGTGGGTTTGTTCCCATCTGTGTTAGTTTGGAAACCGTGGATCGCTAGAGCAACATGGGTTTGCCAGGAACAAGATTTGGGTTATTGATGATAATCCACCGTCAATGCAACCCAGTGGTTCCTATGGCAAGGCCTATGTTGACTTGCTACTTAAGCCATCTGAAGAAGATTTGAAGATCTGGCCTCACAGGTAAGATCTTGTATAGCTGGAAACTATTATGATTCTTCCAAATGAAAGTATTGATAGTAGTTCATATTATGGTTCTTAAGTTTTTCTTTAGACTGAAGAACAACGTGAATTAAGTTGGAAAATCCTTTGAAATGGGCAAAAATATCAGGAAATATTATATGTTTTGGTATCAGGATGGCTAATAAAAGATCTGACCCAAATACATATTGAGCATCATAGTCATCAAATGATTTCACACCCAAATTGTTATATTAATTCTGGTTTGGCTAAAGGTTATGCTGCAGATGTGTAAATTTACTTCAAGTTGTTCTTATTACAATCATTGGTTCATCCATTTCAGTTTCGAGTTTCGTCTTAGGGTGTCTTTGGCAGCAGATGGGTCTCTAAGTCTGGTATCACGCATCAGGAACATCAATTGCAAGCAGTTTCTTTTCTCAATTGCCTATCATACATATTTCTCCATTTCTGATATCAGGTATATATGTGATATACTTTGTGGGTAATTGGATTGATTATGCGTAGATGCATTTATTCTGAAAGCTATTACGATCAATGGACCAAGTAAGGGAATGGGAAGTGTAGCTAAATTTTGAGTATTGGGAAAGTGAGCTCATTTTCTTCTTGTTTACTGATTATCACCAGTGGTGAAAGCCGTAAAGCAGTAGATATATGTTTTCTTTGATAAACTTTGGATATTGATTGAGCAATAATTTTGCTAACAGTGAAGTGAGGATAGAGGGGCTGGAAACTCTTGACTATCTTGATAACCTATGTCAAAGAGAGCGTTTCACGGAACAAGGAGATGCCTTAACATTTGAATCTGAGGTAAAATGTTTTCTGGTTGTTAAATAAGCATGTCAAATTGTTGACACATCAGGTATTGAAGCAAGTTTTGCAGAAAAGGAAATGATACTGCGACTTAACTTCTTGCCAGTTGGTGATTAAGATGAAAATGATTATCTCTGAGCATCCGCAGAGATTTTCTGCGGTGTTTTTGACAGAAGTGTATTGGTACTGTTGCAAAGGATTCTTTCTTATTATCTCTAATTTTGTAGATTGATCGCGTTTATCTGAGTTCTTCGGATGTGGTTGCAGTCTTTGATCATGAAAGAAAAAGGACTTTTGCTATACGCAAACAAGGACTCCCAGATGTTGGTAAGCTTCTCTACTCAAATTCAAAATGAAAATGATCCTAATAATATGTAATTCCGATAATTTAATACACAGACATGATGAGGATATACATGCAGCAGAACAAATATTAACCTCATTCTTTGGATTTTCTGCAGTGGTATGGAATCCATGGGAGAGGAAATCAAAATCCATGGCAGACTTTGGAGATGAAGAATACAAGCAGATGCTTTGTGTTGATGGGGCAGCAATCGAAAAACCAATCACCTTAAAGCCAGGTAAGGAGTGGACTGGCCGGTTGGAACTTTCTGTTGTCCATTCAACTTGATGAATTGATCCAAACTCAAACTTCTTTGAAGACTGAAGGCAAATCACTCAATAAATTGCTTCAAGTCTAACAGATGTTAGTCTAAAATAGTATACTTACAATTTCGTGCTGCATGAAAGAGCAAATAAGAGAGAACTCTTCGTGTAAATTGCTGATCTGAGGAGGACGAGTATTTCTGTTAAGAGAGTGGAGTTGTTAATTGTATCTCCATAAAAACAATAACTTGATATGTACATGGATTATCATTTACTGTAAAAAGTGTTTGTGGATAGTTATATTCTTACTGAATAGTGAACTGACTGATTGTTCATTTACAGCAGAATATGATCAGTGTTAGTTTTCTTCTTCTTTTGCTGATGTTGTTCTAGGCTTCTGTGATATATGCAGCAAAGAATCGCGCCTCTAAGACGCGGACCTGATGATTATAGCAGGCTAATAAGGCCCAAATACTAGACTGTCTGAACTATCAAAGCCATATTTGTATCCTTTTGGGCTATGAACCCAAAGTGTTTTGATTAAACCAAAGAATCTTTCAGCCATTTCAATTCCGTTTATTGATTAGGGACCTATTTGTTATAAATTGATAAACTATGTCATTGTTCGTAAAAATATAAAGACTAAAAATAAATATTAGGAATTATATGTTATCACCCCTTCCAAAAATACCCTATAATAGAGCCAAAATTGGTCATTGGTGAGGTTAATGTACCAAAATTACGTGGACTTATATGGTCAAAAGCCCTCAAATCATCAATAGGGCAAGGCTAAAACAGATTGTGCCAAATATGCAAAATCAAATGACAAGTTCCCGAGCACAACGCTAGACAAATGCATGTGATTTTGTTACCTAATTGTCGACTGCCATACCATAAATGTCAATGCCTCAACACAATTGAACAGACAATTCAGTCACCTACAAAATGACTGCTTGCTAAAATTTGATAGGATTTTCCGAAAAACCAATAGCAGACATTTGCTTTAATAACTGAAAACACCCCGACAAAATAAAAATTGGAGATGGGTCTTGTGACAAGTGTCATGGTTTGGAAAGTTAGGTTTCAGCTATAGCAAGCAGTTGTTTTTATCTTCAATTTTCGAACAACCCATGTAGACAGCAAGGGGCTACTGTTCATGAGTCTATTCGACGACAGCTGTCGAGCTGAAAGGGGTAGTTAAATGTTGGTTCTGTGGGATAAAGACGAGCCATTAAGGTAGGTAATAGCTAATATACAATGTTGTATCACAAACTGCAACGTTACAGCTCATGTATCTTAAACAATTTTCATAAAATGAATTTTGTCGTTCAAAAATATGGTGTGATATGACAATAATTAAATGTGAATGTTCAATTATAGTTCACCATTTATCACTATTATATACTCATGAGATTAGGATTAATCATCGGAAGTTCATTATGGACTGCAATAGATTATGGTTTTATTATCTTCGTTCTAAGTAGACTTCTAACAAGGGACCAGGGCGTACAACACCCTTATGGCTGGTACATGGCTGGCACAAACTGGTCCGAGCCAAGACAAACAACTTAGATTTGTAATCCATTAAAACCGACGGTCAGAATTCCACATTCAAAATTTCAACCCGGAATCAACGGCCACAAACACCACATCTCAGGTAGGTTTTTGGGCCCACACCGTTCTTTTGTAGCCCATTCGGACCCCGAACCAAGGACAGAACAGAATGAATCCCGGGCCATTTTTTAGGGATAGCCAACACAGTTTCAAACTTCCACCACGTCATTAGTCCGGGCAGACCCACTTCAGCGGGAACAGCGGTTTTCCGTTTTCTGCTTTCTTCAACATTTCTCCTTTTTTACTGGCTTTTTCGGTTACCTTGAAAGAAAGTTAATTGCGGTTAATTTTTCAAAAAACATAAAAGGAAAAATAAATAAAACCCAGTATGTTTTGTTAGGTAGTGAAAGTGTTCCAGAGAAATTACATGTTTATTTGCTTTACTGAGAACTTTATGAATGATTACTGTTTGAGTTCATGCTACTTTAGGCAGAGAAATCATAACTAGTACGTTTTCACCATTATTTACTAGGAAAATAAAGAAATAAAATATTTGTTTCCCATTTTTATATACGTTGCTGATGAGTGGTTTATGCCATTTGAAGCAGGGATAGTTTTCATAGAGAGAAGCTACAAGCAAAGCTGCAAGGTAGTGTCATTTTTGTTCAGATCTGCAAAAGAGTGCTGCACATTGAGTTGTGAAGCTGGTTCAATATTGGTTGGTTTCATTCACCATCTCAAAGTTAAAAGAACAAGCTATAAAGAACCAAAAAGAGACTCGATTTCAGGTCTACTTTATTTGAATTAAAATTGTGAGGTCCCCTTTTGACCGAAAACACTATATTCAAAGCCAGCTAGCTCATTTTTTAATGTACGAAATGTACAGTCTCCTCTATGCTTTAATAGACAATAATCTTGGCATCTGCTTTTCTCTTCTCGTTACATTCTGTTCTCATTTTTTTGTAATTTTTCATATTCGTTATTTATTTTTATTATTATATTTTACTTATTTGTTTTTCTTTTTATTTCTCCAGCTAAAATACCACGGATGTGCAGTGGATACGACAAACTGGCAAAAACAGCTTGTTTTTAGCTTGTTGCTGGAGAAGGAGGGAGGAAAAATGGAAACTTCATACATTTTCAGTTCGATTTTGTATGTGGGTCTGATTTTCTCTCAAGCAAGTGCAGACCCAGTTGAAGATAAGCAAGCTTTGCTGGATTTTGCCAACAATATAACACACTCTCGTTCTCTGAACTGGAATGAGAGTTCTCCAGTGTGTAATCACTGGACTGGAGTGAAATGTAGCGAGGATGGGTCACGCATAGTAGCCGTTAGATTGCCCGGTGTTGGATTTAGCGGTCAGATTCCACCTAACACTATCAGTCGCTTATCTGCTTTGAAGATTCTAAGTCTTAGATCGAATATCATTAGTGGGTACTTTCCTTCTGATTTCGTTAACTTGAAAAACTTGTGTTATCTTTATCTTCAGTTTAACAACTTCTCTGGTCCATTGCCTGATTTTTCGGTTTGGAAGAATCTCACTGTTGTTAATTTATCTAATAATGGGTTTAATGGCACTATTCCTCGTTCGTGGTCGAATGTGACTCAGCTTGAAGCTTTATATCTTGCAAACAATTCCTTATCCGGTGAAATACCTGATCTTAACTTGCCCAGCTTGCGACAGCTAAATTTGGCTAACAATAAGCTCAGTGGTTCCATACCAAAGTCACTTCAGAGATTCCCGACTTCGGTCTTTATTGGTAACAATATTTCTTTTCATAAAAATTTAGCTCCTAGATCTTCACCAGTTATTGTTCCCTCTGATGAATCTAATTCGAAGCCTAGGAATGGCAAGAGGATGGTAAAAACTGCATTATTGGGGATTATAATTGCAGCTTGTGTTTTAGGGCTTTTGGCATTTGTGTTTTTTATTATTGTTTGTTATGTAAGAAAGGAGAGGGAGGATGGATTTGCAGGGACATTAGAAAAGAGAGGAATGTCACCAGAGAAAGTGGTTTCAAGGAATCAAGATGCAAAGAATCAAGATGCTAGTAACAGGCTGTTCTTCTTTGAGGGTTGTAATTATGCATTTGATTTGGAGGATTTGTTGAGAGCTTCCGCTGAGGTTTTGGGGAAGGGAACCTTTGGCATGGCTTATAAGGCGATATTGGAGGATGCAACCACAGTGGTGGTGAAGAGATTGAAGGAGGTGAGGGTTGGGAAACGGGATTTTGAGCAGCAGATGGAGATTGTTGGAAGCATTAAGCATGATAATGTGGTTGAGCTGAAGGCTTATTACTATTCCAAAGATGAGAAGCTCATGGTATATGATTATTTCAGCCGGGGAAGTGTCTCTGCTATGCTACATGGTATGTTGCTGTTTCAATCTCTGGCATTTCTATATGATGCACAATTACTGCAGTTTAATTTTTTTGGCTTCTTTAAAGTTCCGAAAACAAACTGCTGATGGTTGTAATTTTGATTTTGGAATCTAAATTCATATGCATGACCAAATTCGGTAAGTGCTATATCAGTACGAGAAGGTTCTACTTGGACTTCCTTACAGCTTTAATCTTCTAAGTGAGCATTCTTTTAGGCTTTAATGGTGGTTTTACTGCATTGGTTGGAACTCAAGCCTCAATTCTAGCAATTGCTGCAACGTTCTATTATCCTGAATCTTCTTATTGTGGGGATGACTTTGCAACCCTCCTGCTTGTCCTGAATGGAATGCAATGGTGATGTAGGATGTAAACGTCCATCCCTAGATAATTAAGTTAATGAATTTGATTAAATTGAGAGTTCAGAAGTTGCAATAGAAAGAAGTCAAAATAGGGTAGAGAAAAGGATAGCTGGATCTGTGAAGTTAATGTCCGTAAGTATGATTTCAGTAGTCCCTAACATATGCATGCTGTAAGTTTATATTTGAACTAGCAGTTGTTGGATTGTGAGTCATATTACCTAACTTGGTGTTAATTCTTAACAGGTTTAGGTCATTACTTTCCCAGTTAAGTGAAAGGTTCAAACTTATATCTTAAGATACTGTACCTGTGTTTTATTCGAGGAAATTCCCAGTCATGAAAAGCCATTATACCTTTAAATTCCACATTTTCCTTATTGCTTTGAAAACAAGATGAAGTTAGTGGATGCTCTCTCTGCTGACTATAAAAGTAATTTTAGGATCAGTCTGATTGCCCTTCTCCTATCTGCAAAACACCATGCCATGAACTTCATTATTGCTTTAATTTCATTTTAAAAATAGCTTAATACTGTGAAAACATGATTGCAACCAGTGGTAATTTATCAAGGATCATTGTTCAGTGTCCCGTGCAAGCTAGAAGTTCAGTGTCATCTTTTGTAATTCATTATGAAATTGTATAGCCTGCTTTTTGATACCACATGCATAACCCTATTTCTCTACCTATAAATCTTTCTTCTAGGACAAAGTACAAACTGTACAGTGGGTGTTACAATCTTTTAAATCGCTTGCTACTGACTCTTTATTTTTTGTATGTCCAAAGTGATCAACCACCGTCAAGCTAGCTTTAATTCATCCTCTGATGCATAGGTGGTTTCACAGGCAAGAGAGGAGAAGGTAGGATCCCTCTAGATTGGGATACTCGAATGAGGATAGCTATAGGCGCAGCAAGAGGAACAGCTCGTATCCATGCTGAAAATGGTGGGAAGCTTGTCCATGGCAACATCAAGTCTTCAAACATATTTCTCAACTCCCAACAGTATGGTTGTGTTTCTGATCTTGGTCTGACAACCATCACAAGCTCGCTAGCCCCAGTTGTTGCCCGTGCTGCCGGTTACCATGCCCCAGAAGTTACTGACTCCCGGAAAGCAACACAAGCTTCTGATGTCTACAGCTTTGGAGTGGTCTTACTTGAGCTCCTCACTGGAAAATCCCCCGTCCATACAACTGGTGGAGATGAACGCATTCACTTAGTCAGGTGGGTTCATTCAGTAGTTCGAGAGGAGTGGACAGCAGAAGTGTTCGATGTAGAGCTGTTGAGATATCCCAACATAGAAGAAGAAATGGTGGAAATGTTACAGATAGCAATGTCCTGTGTGGTACGGAAGCCGGATCAAAGACCTAAAATGCCAGATGTTATCAAAATGATAGAAAATGTCAGGCCGAATTATGCCGAGAACCGACCATCTTCTGGAAACGAGTCTGAAAGTTCAACACCTCATCCACCAGTGGTCGGATAGAACTAAACTTAAATCTAAATTCATAACCATTTAGATATCTAAACCAATTCCAGGTGGTGTATCATCGTTTCAATTCACTTTAAAATGTTGTTTTTATTCCCTTTAATGGACGAATTCTGATAGACTTCACAGTTTAAGCAACCTGATCCTTCAGAGCTAAGTGTTAGATCAGGTCATGTGTCAATGTATCCACAGGCTGTAAATGCCCATGAACAGCTGAGATGTTCTCTCTCTCTCTCTGCTTCTGGCTACTGCCCATGATGAAGAACTTGACATTATTGGAAGTAAAACTATACATTGATTACAGATCAATTAAGCTTTCATGCCTTGTTGCAGAATCTCTCTGAAAATAAAGTCAAGGATAATTACTTCCCTAATGCCATAATTAACATATAAATGAGAATGATTGATGACCCATAATTAACATTATTCTAATACTTCCAAGACCAATTATTAAATCATGTGGATCTAAGAATCCAATGATGAGAAATCTCATATGTTCCACTATTGCCCTCCAAAATGTAATTACTATGGTTTAATATGAAATATATCTCTAACGTCATGGTTCAACATTACAGGTTACGCTTCGGTTATTTTATAGGAGTTGAGGACTTATTTGATATAAATGTATAAATTACGTCTGTAATTATAAAATATAAAATATGCGGACCCGGATGTTATTAGCCAAAATTTACTACAAAACAAAAACCAACAGCAGGCCAGTCAAGCGAAAACGAAGTTATCAATGGGGTCCACATAAAAAGCTATCGGTAACCAATTACAGTACACCTCCAGCTCGTGATTCAATGATTTTATTTTTTATATATTTATTCAATTATATATGTACATACAAGCACATTTTCCGTTTCAATCTGAGCCCTTGACGTTTTTTTCTCGGAAAATCGAAGCAATAACAACCAGGAGGATCTCTCTCGGGTACTTTTCTTTCTATTTTCTGTAATTAGTTTTTTTCCCATTCTGTTTTGTTTTTGTTTATTTCTGTGGAATCTGGTTCATAGCCTTGGTTGATCTAGGGTTTTTATTTCGCGAATTTTTTATGAACGAAATTAGAGAAGTTAGGTGATGGCATCGAAGCGGATCTTGAAGGAGCTGAAGGATCTCCAGAAGGATCCTCCTACGTCTTGCAGCGCAGGTTCGTTCTCAAACCTCTTTTTTTTTCTTTTTGGTTTCTATTTTTGTTGATTTCATGATTACTTTTTCGCGATTTGTTCAAACATTTGTGATTTTTTGATGTTCAGGTATTTCTTTAAATTTCTTTTTAATTTATGTAAGTCCGTTTGCATAATTTTGCAACTTTTTGCAAGCTTCAGTCTTTTTTTGTTCTTTTGAGGAAACCGGAAATGTTGGCAGGAGAAAGTTGATATATTTTCTTACTATTTGTTATGGCTTGTATTTATGAGTGTGGATGATTGTGACGTCGAGGGATAGTATGATGAAATTGAGCTTAAATTAAATTACCTTTCTATTAAAGCAATTTATGATTGGCCGTGTGCTCTAGAAAGCTTGATTAGTAAAGTTGGAGCTATTGAGGATTCATTTGGATGAAGATGGGAATAGAATGATTCTTATCACCCTTAATTGATGTTATGGTAGTCTATTGACCCTTACTGTGGAAATAATCAGTTATTGTGAACATCATTTCTTATACAGTTTTTGCTACATCAATAATGCTACTTGCAAGAATTTTAATTCTAGTGTCAGTTTAGACTTCTTTTTCTCAACTTTTCATGTTTATAAATATCAAAAATATTGAAAAGAAAGCTATTATTTGGCTTCCTTCTGGATTTAGGTAATCTGATTTTCCCCCTTTCACCATACATCTTTAGGCCCTGTTGCTGAAGACATGTTCCATTGGCAAGCAACAATCATGGGTCCTCCTGACAGTCCATATGCTGGTGGAGTATTTCTAGTCACGATTCATTTTCCTCCAGACTATCCATTTAAGCCACCTAAGGTACTGTAGCAAAGGTTTCATTAATCTTTTGTTGCTTCAGTTCAGAATGCATAAGCTCTCTCTTTTTGTTGTTCATCCTTCTATTACATATCAACTTGCTGATGGTTAAACAAACCTGTACATCATACGTTATCTTTTAGCATCAACATACAAGTCATTGATATTACTGTGTTCTGTACTCTTGCTGACTGCACCAAATAGGGAGTATATTGATGTGCACTTGTAGCAAAAATGAACAAGTTTGTTTTATTTGATATCCAATTAAAACTAGGTGGTTTTAGCTGCAATTTTCCCTATGATCCACATGTGGAGTTTCATTGGTGTTCCAAATGAACATTACTATTCATGTGTTCATTATTGTTTATTAAACGGGTGGATCTTATTAGATGGTCGGACCATTAGACTGAGAGCTGGTTTCTTCTTGCAGGGTTTGGTGATTAGTTGTTGACAAATGAAATTATATACATATCTAAAGTTTTGTTGTTTTCAATTGTTTTTGTTTGTAATCTTATATTGACATCAGTATTTTTGGCAGTTTGAGCTGAATGATGGATTGATTGTGTCAAGCTACCATTGGTGGTTCAACCTTTGGTTTGCTTTTAAGCACTTTTTAAATGTGATATTTTGATTAGAATATGAATTGAGTTTAAAATTTTCACTTTTCCTATGACCTATAAATCATATTTTAAGGTGTGTAATGATTTATCTTATTATTACATTTTTATCTGGTAAATGTTACTGCTATGCCCGCAAATATCCAATTCAATTTTTCTGAAATATTCCTTGGGAAATAAATGCTAGGATTTTTCCAAAAGAATAAACAAATTGAAGAAGTTTCTTTCTTGACTCTGACCTTGTTTTACCTGAAAATTAATTTTGTATCTTCAATTGTTTTTTGAGAAATATATTTCCTTTTGATCAAATGTGTATACATTTGTCCTGAAAAATCCCCGCAATGAAAAAAATATTCCTCTCCTTATGACCCACCTTTCAACAAGGTACCTTCATTTCTCTTGGATGCATAGGAGGCTAATTAATGAAAGTTGTAGTTGATCTCAGACTCACTTATTTTTCCTGTCTTTAATGTGTAGGTTGCATTCAGGACAAAAGTCTTTCATCCGAATATCAACAGCAATGGTAGCATTTGCCTTGATATATTAAAGGAACAGTGGAGCCCTGCCCTCACCATATCCAAGGTAATTTAGGTCCGGTTTTCAAATTAGATGGAAGAAGTAGACTCGAGCTTAAGTTTTATTTGCAATTATGGCTGTATGGTGAATGATTCTTTTCATTTTCTCATAGGTGTTGCTCTCGATTTGCTCACTGTTGACGGACCCAAATCCTGATGATCCATTGGTGCCGGAGATTGCCCACATGTACAAAACTGACCGGAGCAAGTATGAAACAACTGCCAGGAGCTGGACCCAGAAGTATGCTATGGGTTAGGTTGCAGCTGCTTGTGTTTGTGATGGGAGAGCTTCATTCCCAAAGGCTTTGATCTTCAAGCTATTTATTATGTATGAATCAAGGAGTGTGACATGTCCCTCTCGTGCGAGAATAGATGGGAAGCATTATGAATTCAGTCCTCCCAAAAATAACATTTACTGCTTTTAATTGTTTGTATGGAAAATTATCTTTCATACTTGACGATCTCTACTGTCATCAGCATCACAATAAGCATCATCTCCCTTAGAACTGGCTGTTTCTTGAACTTTATTTACCCAGCACCCAATCTGATTTCCTTTTCAAAGTAAACTAGAAATATCTCACCGGATAAATCACCATGATATCGATCAAAATCTGTGGGTGAGTATTCCCCCAGCCCAGTCCACAGTGACCCCTTCCCATATAGGCCCTTTCTTGTAGATCGTTGTGATATGGGTCGGATCAGACTGTATTTTCACCATAATTGAACTTCAATAGAATTCTAATTTAAAAGTACAATGGTTTTATATAATGTTCTACTAGTTGAACAGCAACATTAATTAGTTATATGAGAATAAGCAAAGCAAAGACACAGTTTTTGAGGTATTTCTTTTTCCATTTTCCATTACTTGAAAGAAATTAAAAATATTTTTTCTTGGGGATTGCAGAAATTTTGGAAGGATACTCCTGGAGCTTCCCTTACCACTTTTCTTTTTTTCCCCTTTTTTTCCTTCTGTCTTGTTAGTACTTTTAAATGTTCTGAAGCCAAAATAAAAAAGACCCCATAAAAAACAAAACGAAATACAAGTGAAGTGCTTCAATAACCTGTTTAAAATAACTAAAGGCAAAATCTTGACCCAAAACAGCCACCCAATAGAAAGTACAGCTAAAAACAAAATTTTGAAAAGCTGGACAAACAATAGGGGGACCAATCATAGGCCTACATCGTTTTTCCTCGGCCGTTCGTTCATTCATTCAGTTTCAAACTCAGCATTTAGCACTTGTTCATCGGCTCTTTTCTTTGGGAAGAGAGCTCTATGACACCCATGATTTTGAAACTTACCATCAGGATTTATACTTTCAGAATTTCTTGAGCTCAGGAAACTACCACTTGGGAAGATTTTTAAATGGAATCAATACTGTCCAGGCAATAAGAGGAAGCTGAGTGGGTCTGAGCAATGTATTTGTGTGACTCCACGTGTTTAACCAAATTCTCATGCTAAGGTTGTTGCTGGTAGGTGTGTGAGCTGCCATGCATGTTGTCAAAACAAATGATAATTAAATTTCTTTCAGGTTCTTTCGTTTTCATTCTACCTGACGAAGCTAACAATGAAAATAACAACTCACCATGAACTGAAATGATCTTGTATTTGTATCTTCTGCATCTGCAGACACAGCTTTAGCGGTGAGGATTAAATCAAGTTGATGAATTCTGATAGTAAAGCACTAAATGACATGAGTAGGGGCTACAAATCTTACAAAATTATGCCAACTTTTGTTGACAAAATGAGCCTATACGATCCCACTACAGACAGCAACTACGTTTCTTAAAGATTGGCAAACCCATGTTTATAAATAGTTTTCAATAGCCTTTTCAATCTTCAATGCATTGAAAATATATCTAAAACGCCCACCAGTCTCAATAGTCTCCATGTTTATCCCATTTTCAAAGTCAATAATTCTTCAGCCAGCCACTGAAATCTCGATGATCATTGGACGAAATCAAGAGCCGATGCATCTTTCCACTTCCTATCCTATCATTCAATAACCTATATTCAAACATCCAATCCCTTTTCAAATACTGTATTTTATGTGTTAATTTAAACTGGAAAGGCAAGACATGGTGGTCTGAGTGAGCCGTTGAATCTAAAGAGTCAAGAGCAACATTGCCCTGTTTCTCTGCTTCGTATATAATTTCTTATACGATTCTCTCTTCCCCATCAGACTAAAGCAATTAAACTGAACAGAGCATCAAATGAATGAATGAATGAATGAAGCTTGGTTGTATGTCAATTTCGGTTCACTTGCAATTTTCTTTTCCATTGGACGCTGTGACCCATGTTCTTTTATGTCTAACAACCCTGCATTTGGAACTTCCTAATTCAAACCCCTTCATATTTAATCATATCTCTGTATCAAATCATTCATATAAAATTGCATATGCAAACCCTAACCCATGATATCAAAATATAAACTCAATCCCCCGGCAAAAGGGTCGTGCATACGAGTTGGAAAGAGTATCACTCCCCAGAAAATCAGGTCTTAAATTAAATTTAACTTATGTACTTTCAAACTTAATCTCTTGTCTCTACTGAAGACAAAGAATGACAGTCACAAGCACAAACCCACTTCAAATATCTCAGTCTCTTGAACTAGTGGATGACATGGCCACTGTCGGGTTGCAACATGGATGCCTAGCAGTTGATGAGGTGGTTCTGTGTGGTGTTTGATTAATTTAGCATTATCAATTTAGATTTTGGGTCTAAATGATTGGTCAATCATTCTCTTATTGCACTTTAATCAAATGTTATTAACATTCTAATCATTCATAACAGGAAGCAGGGACAACTGGCATGCTAAGGTTAAGTTACATGTCTGTAAGAACCTAGCTAATTACTGATCACCCAAGGCCAATGAATTATGGTTCAAGTTATAGCACTTTTTTTTAATCCTCTTCCTTCTTCTTCGTGTTATCATATTATTAAAAGTTAAAAAATAAAAAATAATTTTAATTATAAATTAACACAATTAATTTTAAACATGTTTGTAATTTTTGAACAATTAAAATATACTTGAATAAATGTCAAAATTAAAGATACGAATGCAGGTAAATTGTGAAGCCATTAATGGGTCTTGCTGCTGTAAAATATGAGAGGAGAAATTAATTGAATTGTATTAAGAATTGAACCTAACCCCATTAAATAAAGGCTTGTTACTACCACAACATAAATTCCTAGAATTGATATTTGGTCTCCACTATGTCCACTACCGAAACCCTCAATTCCTGGCCCTTTTGATTCACTTTTCAAATACACTGCACTGTTTATTTTGCACTGCAAACCACATTACCTTTCCCTTTTCTTTATAGCAAGATAATTACAAATATATATATTATATATATATATATATAGCATGTTACAACATTCATTTGTTGTACTAAAACATAATGCACGGGCTCTTGTCTCTCTCACTTTGACTCGTAAATAATAAAATTATAAATGTAATAATTTTATTACGTCAATATAATTAATATAATAAAAATATTTAATAAATAAAATAAAATAATTATTTATTAACGATGAATAAAAAAATAAAAAAATTTTATAATTTTTCTATTACATTGATTAAATAGTTTAATTCTTTTTAAAATTTTTTTATTCAATCTCAATTTAGTAATTAAATATTTTTATCACGTTATCTATATTATTATAGTAAGGTTGTTTTATTTAAGATTTTTTGTAAACAATATAATTATGTAATAATAATAATAACTAAAATCAAGAAGATATAGGTCTTAGTGCTCGTTGACTCCTAATTAAATGCCACAACCAAATTCAAATGCATATGCTTCCAAGAAAGCAATAACAACAATGATGGGATCTCTCTATTTAGTGGGCTCGAAGTTCTCTTCTACGAGACCAGACCTTCGTCGTTTGACTTGTATGTATATCTCCATTCCAACCCACCATTTGCTTTAATAAACTAATTAATTGCTTAATTAATTACTACAAATACACCCCTCGGACCAATAACTTTCATGGGTTTTGTCGATTCTCGTGTATTTGTTTGCCTGTTTTTACACTTTTGTATGCATACGGCTTTTAATTAATCCTATTTGGACGGACCTAATCCGAGACACTTACACCTATTTTTGTCTTTGTTAATAACCCATGTATTATGTCTTCTCCCTATTACAATTAACTTGCTACGAAAGAGTTAATCTTGGATTTAGGACATAATTATCTCCTATTTTTTATAACAAAAAATATTAAAACAATATATTAATTTTTATATTTATGTAATATTAAATTTTTAAAAGTTAAATATTTTTTTAAAAAAATAATTATTCTATTGTTATGAGTTGTGTTTGAAAAATTAAGTGTAGAAGCTAAATCGATCATTCTCCATTAATAGCTACCAAAAATGCAGCTATCAAATTATATGGGACTAGGCACTAACCGTTGGCATGTAATCCAAAACTAGAACAAGGAACAAAACGGCAAATGATTGGAGAATTCTCTGATATTTTGCATTCTATTATTAGTCAAATTATTACTTGTCAATTATCTAGTTGATGATGGCGAGAACCCACCAACCAATCACTGATTTAACACCTATTTAAAGACACGTTTAAAATTTGGATCAAACCCACATCGAAACAAATGAAATTATCTGAGGACGAAATAGGTATTTGCTTGAGATCTACTTCTCTAAATGGTAACTATGCAAGCTTCTAAGAAGGAGTTTGTCTCGGTATATATATATATATAGTTGTATTTTAAAATTTTTATTTTTATTAATTTAAAATAAAAAAATAAAAGTTTTAAAAAATAAGATTAGGTATTTTATTTATTTTAAATTTTTATAAATAATATTTTAAATTAACGATATTAAAATTTGTGAGAGGCATCGTAATCAGTCCCTTCAAAATGATGGCGAGTTAAAGCCGTGTAAGTGATATGTTTGGTTGTCATGTCAGCCTGCTTTACAAGCTGTGGTGTCATGGGCATCCTCAACGGAAATACAAAAACAATCGCTGGCATTGTAGAGGAAAGGAACAAACCAGGGGACGGCTTCCTTGTTTGACTCGTTGCTCGAGGAGAGTTGAAAATACTTGTCAGCTCTGGTCCATTAAGATCCAACTAAGATCCGGCCCAATATATATATATTGGAATGGACAAGAAAGTCTAGTTGTGATTTTCTCATTGCCTTAAAATATACGACAACGTTTTAGCACGGCACTGTTTTAATGTTACTTATTAGGGAGTGGTGTGTGTTGGCAAGTGATATAAATATGCAAAACATCCCGTCATAACCATAAGTACCTAACAAATTTTAATGTTATAAAACGACAGGAAAATTAAGTTGTATTATTGTTGGTCCGTTTTAACTTATTAAGTAAGTCAGAAATTATAACACGTTTGATTTTTATTTTCATTTTTTACATCAAACTTTCCCGGAAAATTTCTAAATATTTTCTTTCAACACTTCATAGTGACTGACGTGGGAATTATGCATCACGTGATATAATTTAAAACGGCACTATGTTTATGATCTGACTCAATTTGGTAAATCAGTAACTCCTCGTCTGGCGGCATTCTTCGTAACGGCTTCTGTAACTTATCAGAACTTGCAGTTATTTGACACGTGTCAAGTATTGATTAGCTTTGAATTTAGACGAATAAACACCGTAACAATCCCCGTAGACTAAACAAGAGAGTAAAACAGTCAGCATGGTAGCGAAGAAAAATGAAAAACATTAGTTATGAAATGGCTCTAAGTCCTAGGTTGCCTCCATCCCACGTTTTTGACAGCTGTAAAATAACGAAAACACAGGGTGAAATGGTAAATTTTGCACAGTCCAGCACGCACTGTAACGGCCATTTTCATGCTTGAATTTTGGGAATGACGAAATCACCCTTTGATACTGTAAATTAAGTGGTAATTAACGGACAACGAATTGGTATTGGACTGGTTAAGTACGAGAGATTAATATTCTTAGTCAAAGGAAGAGGGAACAAAGTGTCCTGTCTCACGTGACCTGAATCCCTACTTGGAGCAGAAATCTTTTGCCGAGTCAGCACTAGTCAACACTTACCATTGGATCTTACCTTTTCCTGGGCCCACGTATGCCACGTGTTAGAATATAATATTTCCGCCTTTTGCGGCGTCTCGTAAAATATCTCCCATTCTCGCCGGAATATCTTAATCTCCGGAACCTCCAGACGCTCCTGCAAAACTCTCACTTATATTTTTAAATTTATTTTTAAATGAGTTAAAAGCGTACGTAATAAAAATTTTAAAATCGTATTATTAAATGGCACTTGAACCGGGTTAACAGAATACGAGTGTTTGGTATCTTATGCTATAAAATAGCTGGCTCTGGTTTCTACCTCCACTGTGTTGCTTCTTCTTCTTCTCTCCCTTTCTCTCTGTTTTATTTGTCAAGAAATTCTCAAACTCTCTTAAGCTTTCTATTCCATCAGCTTCACCGCTTTCTTTCATTTTCTTTCCGGGAAAATTACCTGTAAACGACTCACGTTCAAGCTACTGAAAGTTTCCCAGTTAAAATACTGAGATAAAGCCTTGGTCTGACCAACAACGGTGGTGATTCGTAACATTTTATTCCCTTTCCTTTTCCGGTAAAGCTATTACTGCAGTGGACTCTTTTTCTTTTGCCATCTCTTGCTTACCTTTCCGTACCCCCATTGTTCGTTGGGTTTTTATTCTCTCTGGGTTTAGCATTTCTCCTTTTTTGTGTAACTTTCTTTGAAATTTCTCGTTCTTTCATAACCTTTTAACCGAGTGTTAGAATTCTATAATACTGGATTTCTCTCCATTTCAAGCTTCTCTTTAACGTGTGTTCCCCTCTCTCAGCTTTCTTTTTATCCTCTTTATTCTCAAAAGAATCCACACCCCTTTTTTCCCACTCTATTTCACGCCCTCGTTCCTCCCCGCACGCTCACTTCACTTTGAATGCGAATCTGATTGAAAAAAAAAAATCTTTCTTCTTCAACATAATGGATCTTAGTATTATCCCTCTCATCAAGTACTCAGAACACCGTAACCAAACCAAGCTTACGACTCCTTTCTCAACAACCGGCCCGGAAATGAAGCCCAAAGTTATACGGATTTCTGTCACTGACGGTGACGCAACAGACTCTTCCAGTGACGAAGAGTGTGGAGTTTATAGGAGACCTCGCGTTAAGAAGTTCGTTAACGAGATTACTATGGAGCCCTCGTGTTCTAATGGCGACGGCGGCGTTTGGAAGAGTAGAAACTCAAAGAGTAAGAAGAAAACCTCCGGAAAAGTGGGAGATCCGGCGATTCTTAAGCCGGCGGTGAAGCAAACGGTTGGGAAGAAGTTCAGGGGTGTTCGGCAGAGACCTTGGGGAAAATGGGCAGCCGAGATTAGAGATCCTCTGAGACGTGTACGGCTTTGGTTAGGTACTTATGATACTGCTGAGGAGGCGGCAATGGTTTACGATAACGCGGCAATTCAATTGCGTGGGCCCGACGCGCTCACCAACTTTGCGACTCCTCCGCCGAAATATCCGCCGAAGGATAAGCAGGCGGTTAGCTCCGGGTATAATTCTGGCGAAGAGTCTAACAACAACATCAACAATCTCTCTTCTCCAGTTTCTGTCCTTCGCTGTCCTTCTCCTTCAAACGAAGAAGCTGAGTCACAGAACAGCAAAGAGATGCGAGATATCGCCAGTGAAGTACGAGAAATGCGAGACGAATCGTCCGTCTCCGTAGCTTTCTCGGAGTTCTCCGATTATTCAACTCTCGATAGTACCTTATTTCCAAACGACATCTTCGATTTTAAAAGCTCCGTGCCCGATTTATTTGACAGCATCAGTTTGCAGGAAGGAATTTTCAAGGATGAATTCGACGACCTGTTTTTTAACTCGAGCATGGGTTTCGGGTACGGGTTGTCAAATTGGCGCGTGGACGACCATTTTCAAGATATCGGAGATATATTCTCATCGGATTCTCTTGTTGCCATTTGAGTTTTCTATGTAAAATTTAGTCTCGTCTTGTGAATGCCGGTTTTTCGGCAAGTTTTGCATCGGCGGGAACTGAAAATATCGGCTGTGCGTGTTTTTTTTTTTTTTTTTTTAAAAATTTTCAAGTTTTGTTTTGTATTTTGTTATTTTATATATAAAATATCAACTCCGTCAAAGTAACGGTGACGGACGAGTTTGTCCACGTGTTATCTCTTACATTTTTTGGTCCATTTTGTGTAGCCCGTGATCCTTCACTTGACAAGAAGCTAATGTAAAAAAGACCAGTGGAAAAAATCACGTATGACAGTGTACACGTGCTGTTTCCCCCTCTTCGTTTCACACAACGCTTGACTAGACTTGCCGCCATTGCCGCTTAGTATTAGACTATTTGGTAAACCAGAAGTCGTCGTTTTATAAATAATAAATTTGATTTGGTTGGCTGCATTGAAATGGGGCCTAATCTGTTAGGTGGTCATTGTAAATTTGAATTATTTTTCCTCCACGCTGTGGCAGAATGAACAGTTATCGTGTTCTTCGGCTGCCCGGTTAGTTGTCGTTAAAGCTTACCAGAAGCATTGATTCCATCTACCTTTGCAGCACACTCCTTTTTAAAGGCTCTAGCTACAGTTATATTTCTACTTTTTCTTGATTTCTGCTGCTGCTCTTTTTAATTTTCTTATGCTTTTGGAGTTTTTATGGTCCATGGCAAGATCAATGCTTGATCTGCACAGGCTTGAATCATCATCGTACAGTACTTACTACGAAACTGAGGCCGGCTCAACTAATCCCAGATTCCCAGTAGCATAAAGCTTGCTTAAATTTGCAAATTGCTCTTATCTGTTTTGGGACCAAAGAGGCGATTTGACAATAAATAAGACAAGAGAAGATGTCCGGATTCTCCCATCAAGAGATGTGAATGTCAACAAACAACTATCTAAAGATATTGAAATGGAATTCCTGTTGAAGGCGTGTTCCAATTGCCAAAAAGAAGCCAGCATTTCTTTATTTATATAGTACCTCATTGTGAGAGGACAAATTTGTACATCAAATTAGCTTACCACATTCGGGAAAAAGGAAGCCGGTCATTGTGTTTGAGACGACACTTTTCTTTGGAATGCACAGAATCATGATAAGTCTAAAGACATGAGGCAAATTCCATGGTGATAAGGCTCCTTTGGGGCCCTTCTCGCATGCTTGTCTGTTGGTGAAATCTGCAACTTGGTTTACACTAACGAGATTCAGAAAGCAGTGAAATGAACAAAATCAAATGAAATGTTTTCAAATACCCATGTTGTTGTGTATTAACTATCTTAAAATATTGCCCGCCTAAGTACACAACACCCCACCGGTATCAATCTGCTTCCAGGAAACAAAATGTTGCAACAAAAGAGATGGACTACTTCAGGAAATTATTACATTTGAGAAATATAGAAATTGATGGACGGGTTTTCTTTTCAATAGTTTGATCAATAATGTTAACCGGTCTCATTATTAGCCGGATGAGCAAAGCTGCCGCCAAAATTTGGCATATTAGTGCCCTTCACAGCACCACAGCAACACCAGAAAATTGTTCATGGTTCATACCAGAAGTTCCAGAACCATATGACGCTTCGCACTAAAGCCAAAGTATATTACCTTATTAACTAAAACAAGAGACAATAATTTATTAAATACATTTTGGCATTTGTCTTAAAATGGTTACGGTAGACTGTCTCGTACCTGACATCAACGAGTCTGCTCACCGAACATGACAAACACGCCCTT
This sequence comes from Swietenia macrophylla, assembly GCA_032401905.1. Lineage (NCBI taxonomy): Eukaryota > Viridiplantae > Streptophyta > Magnoliopsida > Sapindales > Meliaceae > Swietenia > Swietenia macrophylla. The sequence goes on along the minus strand of CP135568.1, from coordinate 759,042 downwards.
AAAACCCATAACGTCCTTTTCTTTGTCTTGTGGCTATTTCCTATGTAATCTATTTCTCTGTAACATTTTGATTTTTCGGTTTTCATTTTCTTTTTACCAAACACTTGGTCGGTTTTCAAGTCTTATGACTCAAAACAGACCACAGAGATCTGCAATAAATTTCAGACACGTAGCTGCGCTGGAGTAGACTATGACAGTACTAGTATATAATGCCATTCCGAGAAGTCATTTTCTCTTGTAAATCTTTGCCAATATGTTGCAGGCTTTCTAATCATAGAGTGATGAAACCAATTTTCAGAATTGACCAAGCGAGCCCACAAGTGGGATTTTCCAGATTTTCCCTTGGCCAACTGATGCATAAAGAAAGGAAAAAGTTGAGCCATTAATCGGGAAATTAAATTTGGGTCCCCCCCAAGTCAGTTGCTTGGTATGAGTAGGTAAATAAACATGGCGAAACATACCCGCAAGAAATGCCACAAAACTCCTGCCCCTTAAAAAATTGTTCTGTGTCATTTTGTTTGGTAAATTTATGAGGTCGATCAGTAAACGAAATTGGTAGAACATTTATTTTGAAGTTATAAAGAACCTGTTTTTTTTATTCTTCCAGCATTTTCAACGACCCTTTTTAGGTTTGACCTTTTGTTATTGGCGCAGAATACTGAGCAGAGCTGCCTTTGCTTTACTGTTCGAAGCAATAGGAGATCACGGCGAAGCAGCCACAAAGCCGAATTGTGCAAGGCATGGCATGGATGTTGTGGCACAAAAATCCAAAACTTTGCAGATTCATTCATAAAAATAAAACCCCCCAGGGAGAACTTGTTTGTTATTCACCCGCTACAATAAGAATCAATCGTGACCGTACACGTAATGTATGAACCAGTAGTCCCCGCGGTCTCCCACAAGTTCCAGCTCATCAATCACTGTTTCTCTGGGCTGCGGTTGTGTTTGTGGTCTCACCCCTCGTCCTACATCCTATAGACCGTCCCTTTCAGATAAGAATAAAACATGTGAAACGCCGGACTCCGTCGAGGCTCTGCGGCCCGAGAACTGGACTCATCTTTCCGTCCGGAAAATTTGAGAGCAACCCGCACTGTTTCGACACGTGTTAACGTAAAATGGTATGGTGACTTTGGTTAAGGACATTAATGTTGCTGATGTGACAGCAGTCGGCGAATATTAATTATAATAAAAATCATTATGACGACGATTGTATAATATATATTGGCGGCTATATTATAAATCAAAAATATTATAGTTCTGCAAACGCGAAAGCTCTTTATATTTTTTTTATTAATAAATATTTTTTAAAATACACCATTCACGTGTATCTTGCATGTATTATTACGAATAAATTATTTATAATACGTAATTATTTATTTAAATATTTTATTTATATTTTACATTTAAAATTTTTTAGTTGAATGTCTTTTTTTTTTTATATTTTAAATTTTGCATAAAAAATATACCATTATTTGTACGAATTCTATGAATAATACATGATAAATAAATAAATGATTGGAATTTGGAAATTGGAAGGGAGGGCAGGGAGGGGGCCTCCTGGTCACGTGAATATGTATGGAAAATTAGCGCAACGATTCTAATATGTTTCCGTACATGCGGCCCAGCTTCCTGGTTGGGTTATAAGCATGGCCGGGAAGGAATTGTATTGTGCACAGCGAAAGAGAAAGATTGATAGCAAGAGCCATAAATTCCTATTCATGTATTGTGGGTGGGAAAGCAGGCAAGTAGGTCGGTCCATCCCTGTCAATTTTCACCTACTGACAGCCGGCTGAGAGACGAAATGTACACAGATTCTGATTGATTCTCAAATAGTATCGTCCATTCATTCATTCATTCTAATGCTGTTTATTTAATTTATGAGGGTCAATATCTCATGAATTTTGCTGGAGATAATTAATACATAAGCCCACACACCCACTACTTCTTCTACACTACACACGCATTCCTTGTGGGTTTCACTTACTGCCCCGCTTACAAAGTACCCATGCTCTGATCCCTGATTGAGTTTCCACATTTATCATATAATATTTTTGATATTTTTTTATGCCATTAAATCTGTCCTGCTTTGCTTTCCTCTCCTTTACTTTGACCATTTTCTTTGTCTTTAAATAATCTTTTTCTGTAATAATTTTTTCTCCGATGTTGATTCCTAGAGAAGAGGCTACGGTGGGCTGCAGGTACCTTCTTGGGTTTCTTGGGCTAGTGTTGAGGGTAAATGGCAGCAGATCATGCTTCATTTTGGGCCTGCATTAGGATTCATTTTGGGTCAGAGAGTTGGTTCTGGCACTTGGGAATTGGTGCAACTAGCAGAGGCCTGTTGTCTATTCTGACCGAGGCCCGTGTGTATCATAGCTGCAGAGACTCAACGAATCGGGTTCATTGCTTGGAGAAACGGAACAGCGACGCTGAACCAACGGCTACAGCCGCGGTTTTGCAAAGGCGGGACTCACAATTCCCCCGGTAATTTCTCGAAAAAGGGAAAAAAAAAAAAAAAAAGGAAAACCTCCGATAAACCTTCACGAGTGCATTTCTGCCAAAAACTGAAGCCCCTCCCCAATCTAACCCTAGCTGTCATTACGATTTTGCCAATGGAGAAAACAAGCGATAAGCCCGAATGCGCGCAACAGGCGCTGGATGTACTTAACTGCGTCACACAATCGCCGTTGGATCAAGACAAATGCCTACATCTCTTGAGCGTTCTAAGAGAGTGTGTCATCAACAAGGTATTTTAATATTTGATATTCAATATTCAATTTTTAGTTAGCAGTATTTGATCTTCACTTGTTATTATGCTTGTAATAGTTTTGTGCATTATTGATTCATTTATGCTTCTTATCGAGCAGGAATTTCTGTTTCTTTCAAGTTCAAATTTTGGAGTTGGATTTGGATGTTGTTTTCTTTTTCATTTAATTTTTGTTGCAAATCGCAATGAATTGTTCTTTTGTAGTGCGGAGAATTTGAAATTCCCAATTGCCACTAAAGAACTGCTGACTACTGAATATTGAATATTCAATGGTGATAATGCATATTTCATCGGATGGGAAGTTAAAATATAACAGAGTCTTATAACTTATGGCTTATGGGATCGAGAAGCAAAAATCTATTCAGTTGATTAATGAGATTTAACAATGGTTAGACTTAGATTTTTTGCCAAAATCCTGTTTTTGAGTTTCTCAAACTGTTTGTTCGCAAGTCAATGGTTGAATTTTTCCAGCCGGAAAAACTTTTAAGAGTGTTTGACATGTTTACAACAGGTCAGTATTAGCTACTGTTCCATTTAACTTTTTTTTTTTTTTCCCAAGGATATGTCGATTCCTTAAAAGAATTCCACAAGTCTGGATCATTTATGCTTTTATCCCACACAAGAGAGGTGGAACGTGGACTAGCCTTATTGAAGTGATTCTTTCGTGGTTAAAAATTAGTTGGCTTTAAGATGATCAGTGGAATATAACTGGTTTAGACACTGTCATGACCAAGAGTTTTTCTCGATCCTTATTTGATACGGCGGGAATGAAATGTTATAACTTTAAGGCATTTTACCATAGCTATTGAGTTGATCCTAATACGTCCAAAATCCAACCAGGTACCATCTAATAGGAACAAGTGTTACTTGATGATGATGGAATCTTATTTAGAGGTGGTAATATGGGTCACGACACGATTATTCGACATAAATTCGAAGCAAATAAACAAATTCAGATTTTAAAAATTAGACATGAATAATAAACATATCATATTCATGTCATTCATTTAATAATCAGAATCGTATTTGTGTTTGAACTATTATATTTGTTTATTCATTTTAAACACGAATAATAAATGAATAAAAGAATTGTAAATAAATTCGTGTCATAAACAAATAAAAGTATTGTGTCAATTTATTTATAATTCGTCTATGGTCCATTTATTAATTATGTTTAAACGAATAGTTTCAATTTGTTTATAATTCGTTTATAGTCTGTTTACTAATTATGTCTAAATGAATCGTATTTATATTTGACTTTTTTGGCACGATTAATAAACAAATTGGATGCGAATTGATCTTTATTAAACAGAACACGAAAATAACACATGATAATTCGATTTGCCACTCCTAATCTTACCATTAGATGATCCCTTTCTTGAGGATTCAAAGCTCACTAAGCTCACTACTTCGCCACGTATGGTTCTTAATTATTTAGTGCCTTGAAGTCACTATGCCCTGTGAGAATGTTATTCGACCATGAATATTATAGAAAATTACATTTATATGAAACATTTGACATGGCCTTGTACCATAAAATAAGCTCTTGTCCATGCAACAATCTTGATTCTATTAATATGAATAAATGTTGTGCACACATGCATAAATATTTATGTTATTGTAGCAAAAGTGTAACGAGTTCTTGTCAAATTTGACTATGTAAGAAACATTTGATTTAAATCAATGCAACAAGGAGATATCATATTTGAAAGGCATAATTCTTGCCAGTACAGTGAACTTATTTTATGGCGTTTCATATAAACTTTGTGCACACATCATAAGTATTTATGTTAATGTAGCAATAGTCTCCTGCTTTATTCCCATGGGTTGTTTTTCTTTTTTGTCATTTTGCCGCAGAAAGTGAAGAAGTTCTCTTTGGCTGATCAGGGCCGGCAGGAAACAAACCTAACTAGCAAGAAAGCTTGAAGTAACTTTGTATTGGTAGGATTCTGGCCTTTGGTCCATTTTACTTATTGTTCCATAAAACTGATTCCTTTTTACTTTGTTTCTATTTTGGTGTACGTAAATAAGATCGGATGATTGCTGAAATGATTTGCACTGTACTTCAATCTGCAAATCGCTGAAGAATTTCAAATTTGACAAAGGGGTTTTCCTCGGTCCTGGTTGGAGTTTTGTTGGCAAGGTTACAAAAGGCCTCTTTGTTTCTAACATTTGAATGCTCACATGTAATAGTTTGAATGATAAATTACTATAACCTACCTGAAGCACATGTTTTCATTTTCTGATGGATGCAATTATGTGGTCAAGGCCGCACATTCATCCCTTCTTTGATCTTCATATTAGGCTTGTGGTGATGGCAATGCTGTGTGGTGGTTCATGATGGACTGGTCTATGTACTATGTTACAATAGGTTTCTGCATCTTTCCTGAAATATGAAATGCTTATCAAGGAGGAGCTGAACGAAGGTTTATTTGCTTGTTAATTCCTTTATCAGGCTATTAGCCAATTGCTAGATGGCTTCCTGTTTTCTAATTCTCTCATTTCTCTGGTTCCCTTTTGAAAGCAGAAATGGGATTTCGGAAATGCAAATAAGAAACAAGAATTAATATTAGGGAATATGATTGTCATACTTTCCACCAAACACAAACAACATTATCGACAGCCACGAAGCCAACTAACAAAGTCAGAAAAACAACACATAAAACAGGCTCCATTTTAGACCAATGAAAGGTCAAAGATACACATCATCTTTGATTTTTACCCAATCATCTCTCTCTGCTATGTCTTAAGTAATCGAACAACTTCAAATCCAAACCCCAAAATCTCCTGATGGTTTACAAGCTGGGAGCAAAGTCGGCGGCGTGAATGAGATAAGTGAGCACCAGCGCCACCGCCATCAGCACATATGCAATCCCTTGGTCAATCGATGTCCCTGAAAACAAAAGAAAACCACCACCATTTCAATGGCATTCTTCAGAAATACCTAGAATCAACCGTGGTTTCTTTTGTTTCTGTACAAGATCTTAATTCAAGTTTCGATGTCAAAGCAACAAATATATACGTTCTCCGTAACTAACGCAATCGAAACATGAAAAAGAAGATTAATAATCTAACAATGCAGCAGCATAATTTACACAGGATTCACAAGCAAATCATCTGGGATCTAGAACTTACCGTCACTGGTGGGGCTGGGAGCAGGAGCCGAAGCCTGAGCCTGAGCCTGAGCAGCTGGCAAGAAACTAGCAAAAACGAGAGCAACAACAGCCAAAAGTCCAAATGAAACCTTCGAAACTGCCATTTTCTTTTACTTTCTTCACCCCCTCAATCAATATTTTATATGTTATTTATGTTCAAAAAAGGACTCGGTCTCTCTCTGCGACGCGCTCTCAAAATCTGATTGACTATGTAAGGGAGAGCCGTGCAGAGAGAGAGAGATATTTAGCAAAATAACCAAAAGGGATCTCTTTGTAAAGAGAACCCGAGATCACAAACAGAGGGAGACTCTCAATTCTGATGATGCATTGGAGATTTGAGAGCGGGCTTTAAATCTTTTATAGTACCGGCTTGTTTAAAGATTCTCGTTCTAGGTTAGAAGATGAAAAAACCGGTGAATCCGGTAACCTGGAGACGGGTGAGAATGTGGGGTCAGGCCGCATGTTGCGGGTTGAGCATGGAGGTTTAAAGCTGAAAGCCATGTGAGCTTCTGGCTTTGGTTCCCGCTAATCTGTTACTTTCTGTTGGCGCCTTATGCTCCGATTCTGATTCCTCCACGTTTGCATGCTTTTCTTTTTAATTCCATTTTTTTTCTTTCCATAAACAACCCTACTGTTTTCGTTTATTTTCGCAGTAATTTCAATTCTCAGTTCGTCTGAAAAAGAGAAATCAAAACTAAGCCAAATCAATCATGATAATATTATAAAAAATAAAAAAATTTTAAATACTAGAATCAAGCATATTTTATATTTTATAACATTTTTTAATAATTAAAGAATTGAAATTAAAGCTTTGGGCCTAGCAAGCTGCAGCAGTTGCGATTTCTCTGAATTTTGTGCTTTAAGAACAAAAAACGCCAACTGCGTATCTGAAATTATTGAATCACCGTCTGCACCAGAAATAAAGCTAAGAATGGTTGTTGCTGAAAATTCCCAGCTCATTCAGACTCTAAAATCTTCCACACAAAAGGAAAAGGAACGAAAACTTTTCTTTTTTCAAGCCAAAAAGGCACATCCATCGTCATCCATCCAGGCTTAAAACTTGAAAGGCAATTATAACTTGATATGTAGTCAAGCGAGAGAGCAGAGATTTCTTTTTTTTTTTTTTAGTTTGTCGAAAAACCATATGGCTAGCCAGTGTGGGATTTGATTGCACGTTTTCTCGGCGATGAACATGCCAATGTAGTTGTGCTTTATCAAGAAAAAAGTCTTGTCAATTTCCATTCATGTCAAACTACCAGATTCATTGCTTCTTAAATTTTCAATTTATCCACATGTATATCCCAGATCCAGAAGTCCTGCATGGTGGAGGAAAATTGTTGCCCCTTATCTTGTTCCATATAATATTCATGGATAAGACGTCACTTGTTGTTTTCATATTTAATGATAACCCCGCTTAGTAAGAAAACTGCAGACAATATTACTGATTTCATTTATAATTTCTTCTTTTGTTTATCATAATGCACTGCCTTCTCTCTTATGGGATTTCAACTACTGTCCATTTCTATTAATTCTAGTTAATGGATTTATCGAGCTCATCTGGTTTGGATAATACAGTTTACATGAAAGCAAAAAGGAAAAAGAAGATATTCAGCTTCCATGCGTACAGAGGGGATGTATGAAAGCAGGTTCGATCCAATTGTTGAGAGTATGAGATGAATAATGAGTTGTATAGTAATTTCATGGTGATATTGATTGGAACTTGACTTGTCATGAGAAGCTTCAGCTGCTTTCTGCTCGGTTTACACCAAAAATCATTCATCAAACATACACAAAAATACCAGGTCCTTCTTATTTATTTATTTATTTTATCGATATATACAGGTATTTTGTAACAGAAATGCAAGCATTTGGTTGGGGCAGTTTACAGTTCTAGTCAATAAGCTGGTCAGGCCAAAGAACAGCCCACATGGCAAACATCCTCTTCTGGGTGATATCTCCCATAATTGGCAGCCTATACTCATTCAAAAGGCAGTCAAGTTTCCACTCAGGTATGGTTTCGTAGTCGGTCTTTTGTACAGTGCAGCGGCATCTGGAAGTAAGAGTTTTTGCTGCCCTCGCCAGATACCTTCTATACACATCCCAAACCAAGGGAAACTATAAAAATATAAACTAACTAAGATCAATTATCAGTGCATTAATCTTCTGAAAGCTAAACACGTGGAAGATATTAATGCATCTTTTAGGTTTGATCGGTTTTGCTATTGGATTCATGATTGGTGGGTGTTGATCGCAATCAATCATCATTGGGTGTTTTTTATTAGCCCCACGGAAGCCATCTTCTCCCCTCAGGGCACAAAATAGAACGTTTCAATTTGCTTTTATTAGCATTGGAAATTGAAACGACCTGCAACTTCAGAATTTAGGGCAGAAATTGTCTGATTTGAACTCTAATTTATCCTTGTAGGAATACATGACGGCATCTTACGTCTAATTTTCCTTTACCAGAGCTACATAATTATACTAATGATGCACTATATACATACTAAGTTATTCTCCGCCAAATATTATTACAGCCATCGGCATACATTAAACTTGCCTATTCGTTGTCGGAAGGCCAAAGAAAAGCTCCCATGGCAAACTTCCTCTTCTGGTTGACATCTCCGACGACAGGCAGTCCATACCCTTTAAGCAGGCAGTCAAGTTTCCACTCCGGCATAGTCTCGTAGTCGGTCTTCTTGTACGTCGGATAGTGCAGAGGCATCTGAAAGTAACAACAATTCTCCCTCTTCTCAACTCGGTGGTGGCGATCGTTTGTCCTTAATCCAGGCATAGCGAAGGAAGCGTTGGTTGCGCACATACTCGACTTGATTTTCTGAGACTGTAGACCGCAAAGAATTCATGGGAGGTTCGACTTTTTATAGACACGCAAGAGAGGAACACAGAACATTGGTGTAATTTCTTACAAAACAAAATCAATAGAATTACCTTGAAATTTGGATCCCATTCACGGTAAGAAATAGCAAGTATTACAAAGAATCAAGGAATTATTGCTTAAAACAGCATGGACTAATTTTTAAAAGAAAGAAAAGGGACTTAACCCTTATAGAATACCGAATATATTGCATTAGTTACCACAAATCAGGCAATAATAAGTTATACACGAAATCAAATAACAAATAAATGATCCTTGATTCGTGATCGCAGATTAAGGCTAATCATGTGGAGGCTCATATTTCAAGTTTCCACTCTTAAGTCCATACAAGGGGCTACGATTAGGAGACAGTGGAACCTTATATTTTCTTAATTTTATAATTATTTTTTAACGATTAATTAATTTTAAACTAGATACATATTTAGTAAAATTATATTTGATAGATAACACGGATAATATAGAGTTTCCTGTTTTCAGTCCTTGGCATAAAGCATGTAAAGGGAAGCATTATTATTACTTCACCTGATCTGATTTACAAAGTCATTGTAGTAGTACTTTGACTGCGGAGGAGTCAAAAATATCGGCAAATCAAATGATGATGGTGAATTTATTGGCTGTCTTGATCCAGGAATTCAAATTGAGTTCAAGATTCTCTCAATCTGGATGCATGCACAGACCAAATTTCTTCACGAAAGCAAAAAAGGAAGGGGAAAACATAAGAAAAAAAGAAAAGAAATTTGTGTCCCATTTGAAGTTTCCACACTACCAGATAAAGTAGTTCAAGTGGGCACTGTATTTTCCTCGAGAAAAAAGACAGTCCATGACAGAAGTTATTTGGCATACTATAATGACAGAAGCTGGAACAGTCAAACTATGGCGGCGAAGATTGGAAAACAAACCAAAAGTTGAGACTTCTATCTTAATAGATATCAATAAAGAGGATGAATATTACATCAGATAAGGAATCTAAACTATACACACTTAAAATCTACTCCAGGATTATCAGCTGTGCTACTGCTAGTACGCAGTTATACGTACTCTTGACTAAATATTTGTATATGATTACCACCATCTGCACGCGTAAAACTTGTCTATTCGTTCTGGGAAGGCCGAAGAAAAGCTCCCATGGCAAAATTCCTTTTCTGGTTGACATCTCCGATAACAGCCAGTCCGTACTCTTTCAGCAGGCCATCCAGTTTTCCACTCGGGCATGGTTTCATAGTCGCTGCACTTGTACCGCGGAAAGTGCAGAGGCATCTGAAAGCAGCTGCAAACCGCGCCACCCCCCCTCTTCCCAACTCGATGTTGGTTACCCTTTGGGCTTAATCCAGGCATAGCAATGGCCGCGTTGGTTCCGTTCATCTTCGACATTATCTTCAGAGAATATTGGAGCATGTACTGGATATATGGAAAACTGATTTTTTCCTACTCAACGTAGGAATAGGAGAATTACAGATAATTAAGGAATTGTATGATACACAAGGAATGGTTTTTAAAATAAAGAAATTAAAAGAACTTAACCCGAAATGGCAAACGAAAACCGAATGAATAATAATATTAATTACTTGTTCGAATTAGGAAATCTGAAGTCACACTGAATCAAACCTTATGTTCCTATGTAACTATTGTGTCAATTAACAATAAATGATGGCCAATTCGTGATCGTAGATAAAGGTTAAACAAGTCCACAAATAGAATAAGAGGATGTATGATCAAGATAAAGATACTGAAGACCTGTGAAGTTTCTACTTTTCCATTCCCGATGGACGAGAAAATCACCTAAACTTTGCTCTCTTGGGCTAAAGAATAAGAGTTAATTTATCATCAAACATCTTGATCAATGGAATTTAGGTTATTGAAAGTTTCTTCTTCTCCTACTACTTCTTGTTCTTGTTTCCTTCACATTCCAATCCCATATATGAATTACATTATTAAAAAAAAAAATTCTCAGTGTACCATGATACTCAAGTCTGCTAGATGGATATGCTTGGGACTTGGCATGCACAGGAGCTGTAACGAGACATCTATGGCAGCAAAGTAGTAGTATGAACAAAACGAAAATTGATGTTCATTCATTACGCGGAAATATAGGATGAACAGTTTTAGAATGGAAAATTGAAGTATACTAACTTAAAACTACATGATTATCAGCTATCGCCGTGCGACTTCTAAGCTATATGTATTATGAACTAATCATTATTATAGCTCGCTTTGTACTACTCTTCATTCTGGGAAGGCCAAAGAAAAGCTCCCATCTCAAACTTTCTCTTCTGGTTGACGTCTCCAATAACAGGTGGCCCATACTCTTTCAGCAGGCAGTCCAGTTTCCACTCCGGCATCGTCTCATAATCGCTCTTCTTGTACCTCGGATAGTGCAGAGGCATCTGAAAGCAACTGCAACCCACCCTCTTCCAAACTGGATGTTGGTTACCGTTTGCGCTTAATCCAGGCATTGCAATGGCAGCGTTGGTTCCCCTTATTTCGAATTGATCTTCAGAGACTGTAAGGCACAAAGAATCCATGCCAGGCTCGCCTTTTATGGACATCCGGAGAGGAGACAGAAATTGAACTTTCCCTAGACAATATCAGAATATAGGCAGAATTAGGAAGAATCAAGGAATTGAATTATGTACTGGGAATATTTTAAATTTAACTGATAAATTAAAATTTTGAAAAATATATTAAAAAAAGTTTTTAAAATAATGAATTCATTCTCCAACAGCAGCAAGTAGCAACAAATCCGTTGACCTGTAATCTTCCTTTATTCATTTCTCTTTATTTTTAAATTTAAAAAAAAAAAATCATGGGATGAACTGAAGCTGGAGCTGTCCATCAATGGCAGCTAAAATTTATTACAAACAAACCAAAAGTTTGAACTTTATCTTCGTTCATTATACGAAACATGGGATAAACATTTCACTGGTTTCAGATATGTAAAACTGAAGTAATTATTTAATCGCAGCTCAAAACTACATGATGGTCACCTATGGCAATACTATTACTCAGTTATATAGCATGCTTTTAAATTACTCTTTATTCTGGGACGGCCAAAGGAATGCTCCCATGGCAAACTTCCTCTTCTGATTTACATCTCCGATAACAGGCAGTCCGTACTCTTTCAGCAGGCAGTCCAGTCTCCACTCAGGCATCGACTCGTAGTCGCTCTTCTTGTACCTGGGATATTGCAGAGGCATCTGAAAGTGACAGCAGTAATTCTCCCTCCTCCCAACTTGGTGTTGGCGACCATTTGGCCTTGATCCTGCAGGCATAGCAACGATAGCGTTGGTTCCAGTCCTACTCGACTTGATCTATAGAGACTGTAAAGCACAAAGAATTCGTGCCAGGCTCGGCTTTTATAGACATCCAAGAGAGGAATACAGAATAATGGAGCATGAACTAGAACAAAACAAACACAGAGAATTCATGATCGCTAATTCTCTAATTTCAATTAACCTACGAGCGAAAAATATTTAGATGGGATGATTCTAATAAAATTATCAAATAATTTTCGTTATCTTAATTACTTTTCTAATTAATTAATGAATTAATTAATTTAATATTGATGATTATATGATCATTGACAAAACCACCCTACAGCTTGCTCTCTTAAGAAGCTAAGGAGAGACCCCGTTGGGGCATTCATTCTGCGCCTTTGAGTCAAATTTGGGTAATTATCTAAAATTCGGGCTGGCCCATACATAATGGTTTATTTGTATTACATTGCATAATTATCGGCAATTTAAATGATGATGGTGAAGGCATTGGCTTGTCTTGATCGAGAAATCCAATCTGTGCTCAAGATTATCTTAATCTGGATTTGATCTTGTCTGTACGTGGCTTTAATATCTGCAGCTTCCACTGTCAAATCAGTTCTTGTCTAGCTGAGTCAATGAACAATACCGTACCGAAGAAGAAACTACTATACACTTAGCCTGCATATGCAATTAGTGGGCAAAAGATTTTTCAAAGACAAATCTCAACTGTTTTGTAAATACAAATGATTTTCAATGAGTATATGCAGCAGATATTCTAATGGACAGGCAAATATCTGTGTAAATATTCTCACTGTTTTCCTTAGACAACTTCCGCAAAATTCCCTGTCGTGCAGGTCTAATGACTTTCTCCAACAGCAACTTCTGATTCCAGAAAAATTCAGATGCTTAAATGTTGTTATTCCAGGCACATGAATGTTGTTACATGTTTAATATCATGGAAGCAACTACTGGAACGTTTCAATTACTGCACTTCAGATAGCTAAAACAATCACTGCAACATTCTGTGCCTACCTTGCTTAAGAATTAGTTTGTGTCTGTCCAATAAACATCAGGAATCTGTTCTTCGTTCAACAGACACTTCTCTTAGAATCTCTGGTGCTGCTTTCACGGTTGAAGGTACATCTACAAGCATGCTCGGTGGGGCAAAATACATGTGCAATGACATCATACAGATAATAATACCCAAGAAAAGCTGCAGCATTTCCAGAAAAGGAAAAATGATCATCAACTATCTGTACACATGCTCAATGAATAATGATTGAGAGAGAAAACTTCAAGAGTAGTAGTTGTAGTGAGTGCTTGTGTGTCGACTAACCTGCAGTGTTGGCTTAAAATTGAAAAGATATACAGATAAAACCATTGTCAGCAGCATTGCCATTGATGTGGCATAAACCTGAAAGAAGCATAATTCAATGTCAACCAAAACAAGAAATTCTAATCTTGCCCAAGTTGGGCCAGAGAATTTATTCTACAACTACAGAAGAATAATATTTATTCTACAACAACTACATTTTGGGTATACCAAAAAGTATGTACTATGGTGGCAAATGGCAATAGCTTGTATGACCCGCTAGTGTCATGCAGAATCAAACACAGTCAGCTCTAAACCCAAAAAACAAGATTGATTTTCACCGGCAGCATAAATTAGAGATCATACATCCAATTCATACTTCCTCTAAGACAAATAAATAAGACGAGTCCAGCAGAAAAAAAATGCATTTAAAACAACTCCTAAATTTATCAGTTGAAGGAAGTTCAACAGATGTTCTTTTGTGGTTAAATATTGAATCAAAGTTCAATTCTGAGTTTCATCTCACCAAATGGATTACTCAACTTTGACAGATATTTTCATGTCATGGAACACATGATGAGGAAACCATACATATACTTCCATTTCAAAAGAAGGGAATTTTACCTTCACAATATTGTCAGCATACTTCATCAACCATGAAACCAACAAGCCAGTGGATCCAAGATTCAAAACTACCATCCAAGTTGTAATACTATATCCATCAAAAAGACGTTGCCACCAAGGTCCCTTCTCAAATCCTCCTCTCAAATCATCCAGTAGAAGCCGAAACATATTAAAAATTGCACCAAACCTGAAAGAGAGCAACAATGCCTACATATCACCAACACAGCTGGCATAGTTTTCAGAGAGAGCATGAAAGACCAAGGTAGAACTTGAGAAGTTATCTCGAGAGAAAGAAAAATTCTAGATAACTGCAAATGTCTTGTAAAATTTATGAGGACTGCCATAAGGCAAGCTAATGATACATTTACCCTAAGAAGATTCTAAAAGAGCAATAATAGAGATGCACTCAGAATTACAATATGTAAGAAAGCACAAGAGACTTCTAAAAAATTTGGAAATTATAATACAGAAAATGATGTTAGGTGAGATTTATGAAATGATCACTCATAATGCACAACAATACATGTAACTGATAATAGCTAAAAAGGCAAGACGGTGCAGAGAAGAGATACCTACGTATACAATTGTACATTCTGCCAGTACAGACTGTCATTATTCTTCTTCATCAGAAACTCTGTATAGACACCTGCTAGTGCTGATAGACATGCAGATAGGATTCCCAACAAATACCCTTGGATTGGTGCTGCAAACAGAGAGTTGCATGGAGCTTCTCCACAACCTTTAACCTAAAAGGATGGAGGAAACCACAAAGGTCATATCAATAATACAAGCAGTTATAGTCAAGAAACTCTGCAGTTAAGCTTTTCACTACCAAAGTAAATGTAAAAGAGATAAAGTTTCAGATACAGGGATTCTGGTATGACCGATTGTTCAAGTCCATTGTGGAAGCCATTACCACTATTATATGAGGAAAATGACAGTAAAAATGCTTCTTTTCAATGTCTTAAGCATTCATACATTATCTTTTTCACCAGAAGACAGAGTAGAAGGCCTAAAATAATACATGCATATTAAAATAAAAATCACAACAGTCTACCAATTCTTGTAATCTAAATGAAAGAAACAACCATATAGAACTGTTTCTCATTATTACCTGGCTCATAGTTGTTCCAACTGCTAATAGAACAATTGCCATCCATTGAAGATTAGAGAGCTTCCTCCGCAGAAATAGCCTAAAGCATTGAATTAAATAAAACTCTAATTACTAAACTATGACAAGTATCCATTAAAATCAGTTTAAATTACAGTAACAAATCAATAGATTTCCCAATATCAAATAGGTCACTGGGCAAGAAAAAGCAAAAAATTTTTATGACTTGGAAAAGTTTAAGCAAGAACCTGAATAATATGCCAGTGGTGACAATCTTCAGATTACCCATGATCTGATATGTGGACGTGTCCACATAAGTCAGTGTACAGAATTGAACATTATTATGAATCAGATATATGATTGAAGGAATGGGATATAAGCGCACGCTCCTCCATTCTGTAGTCATCCTTGGAGAAGGTGTCATCTGGAATTCTCTCCAAAGAAGCAAACTAGAAACCACCAGCTGTAGTTCAAACACAAGAAACAGAAAACATATCAGGAAATGTTTAGCATGGATAACCAAAACTTTCAAAAGTCAATAGTCAGAAAATTGAAATCATTAGTGAGGTTGTCATCAATCAGGAGAATCTACATTTATCAACATGCTGAAGATCTGCTAAACAAACTGAAAGAATTACCTTGAAAACTTCAGCAAGAAACGGAACCGTTGCATAGTCGTACTTATACCCTCCGTTACTTTGAGAGAGAGTTGTCAAAATCCCCTACATAAGCCAAAAGACAGATTGATTTCCTGATTGTCATTAAATTTTGAGAAAGAAATCAGAATCAAATCTAGAAACCAATGCTTCTAAACTCACTAAAACATCATCAATAAGACCAAAAACAAAGCCTATTTTCTCCATATCAACAAACATCGAATCCACCTAGGAGAAAAAAAATTGAAGAAAATCTATATCAGAGATTGCGATTTTCCTTAAACCAAATGCCCAAAAATACATGCCACAGACACTCCCAATACTGAATTTTCTGAAACTGTAAAGTTCAATCATAAAGATAGACTAGCGACTGAAGGGGACAAAAATAATGCAGCTAAGCTAAATGTAATGGATATTTCAAATGGGAACTCATCCTAAAGCATGATATATACAAGAAATATGGGGCATAGTTCCTTCCACACTTAAATAACTGAAAATTGTAAGACACCTTTTCATGACATAAAGCTCAACCAACAAATTTTTCAATCAACAAACAACCGGAAATTCTCACAAAAGATTATAAACTTCTGCCACAAACATGGGATCAATAATCTAAAAATAAAATTAATCCAGCCAGTATCGAACATTAAATCAAATTAAAACAGTAAAATACCAAAAATAAAAATAAAAAAAGTGTCATGTTTCCAAACAATGATTATACACGGGAATCAGACTTAGCAACAACATTGACCTATTCGATTTGCTATCAGATCAAGCAAACATTTTAGCAGATTCAAACTTGTAACAAAAGAAAAGTAGCAGAAATGAAGGAGATCTGACACGCGCGTAAAAACGAGAAAAGTGGAAATATCCTGAAAACGGAAACGAGTTTCGAGGATTAGAATCTGACCTGAGAACTGGTGAGAATGGTAAGAAGTGTAGCAACGAAGTACCACTGCATCGCGTTCGACGATTAACAGTTAGCACATAATTCAACTAGCTTTCGTTTCATCTCATTTCATTTCCCCTGCTCTCTCGCTTGTGGTACTGTGGCTTCGCTGCTCCGATTTTTGTTTGCTGTGGCTTCCGAGTTTAAAGGGTGGGCCAGTTCAGTTTGGGCCCACTACATTTGGGCTAAAACTCTGAATAGACCCTTAAAGTGAGTTTCAAGTCTTGCCATCCCACCTGTAATCCGCTATGGCCGCTACCATTAATTGCTTTAATTAATTAATGCAAACGTCGTTACAACAGTTGGAAACATTCCCAGACGCGACGTTGCTTGCGTTTTAAGACTGAAGGAATTCAACAGTTTTTCAAAATATTAACAGCAATAAGTGAACGGAACCCCCGCGGAAGGACTGCCTATATATGACTCCATGGAAACCGCACTTGTTCAACGGCAACAACCCACTCTCATTTCAGGTTTTTTCTTTTTTGAAGTTCTTTGCTTGTTTCATATCAGCTGAAAACAATGCGGACATACAAGTAGTTACAAAACAGGACAAGAACAGGTGTCTTTATAAATTCCGTTTCTTGTCTTTCTGTCGATTGTTATCTCAGTCAATTTTTGTTCAGAAAAACCTGAACCATCAGACACTTAGCCAACAATTCTATATTTTCCAGGTAATATTTTTGTTGGCACACTATGAATTCTTGAACCCGTTTGTATCTCTCTCTCTCTCGTTTTTTCTTGTTACCAAATGGAGATGATGAGCTGTTCTTATTCATTGCCTACATTAGATAGAATTCCTCTGGATTTGATTTAGCTTCCGAAGAGTTTGATTGGAATCAGCTGTGTTTCATTGGCTACTTGTTTGGAAGCGATTAAAGAAAGATTTTTTTCCATTAAGGGTTTGGATCATGCTTTTTATGATGTCATGATCTGAAAAATTTGTTATTTGTTGTATGATTACATCTTAGTTGTTTGTCTTTAATGTTACATCATTTTGTCCCAGTTCCTGAGTCTTAATCGCCGTCGAATTCTGAACTGTATTTTGAAAAGATCTGGTGCTGTTGATTTCGGTCTTAAATTTTGAAGATTTGACAAGAATCTCGTGTGATTTCTGGGGTAGCTATATCGCGGATTATTGTTTCCCAGGGCCTCGTATGGAGCAATTCAGGCAGGTGGGCGAGGTTCTGGGAAGTTTAAATGCTCTCATGGTGCTGAAAGATGATATCCAGATCAATCAACGGTAATGTTGTCTGCTTCTTGACATGTTCACTCTGGCCTTTTCCACAATTGCAGAGGCAATCAGGCTTTTATTGAGATCAGAAGAGAAGAGCACAAAATGGAAAGCGCTTGAACAACCTTTGAGAGAGCTTCATAAGGTGTTTAAAGAAGGAGAACATTATGTTAAACAATGTTTAGATAATAAAGATTGGTGGAGCAAAGCAATTCGCCTCCATCAAAACAAAGATTCTATTGAATTTCATGTTCATAATTTCCTTTATGACTACCTGCTGTGATTAAGGCCGTTGAGACTGCTGGTGAAGTCTCGGGACTTGACCTAGATGCGATGCAAAGAAGGAGAGTAGCACATGGACAAAAATATGACAAGGAATGGAATGACCCTAAACTGTTCCAGTTGAAATTTGGGAAGGAGTATTTAATCTCTCGAGAAGTTTGTAAGTGCTTGGAAAGAAGTCAACTGGGTCTTACTGAAGCACTCAAGGAGAAGAGAAGATTGGGATCAGTCTTAACAAAGAACGCGCAGCGGCTTGTAGACATGCTGCTCAAGAAATTAAATGGGTCAGATCCGGGGAATGGGAAATTATTTCCTACTTCAATTTTGTTAGGAGGTAAAGATTACCGAGTGAGAAGAAGATTAGGTGGAGGAAGCCAGTATAAGGAAATTCAACGGTTAGGAGATAGCTTCGTTGTTAGGCATTTCTATAGGGAATTGGAATCATTGAATCTTGAGATTTCTACTATCCTTCCCTCTCCCACCCCAACATAGTGCAATACCTTTCTGGATTTTGTGATGAGCAGAAGAAAGAATATTTCCTTGTATGGAGCTAATGAGCAAGGATTTATCCTGCTACATGAGGGAGACTTTTGGCTCAAGGAGGAGGATTTCATTTTCTTTTCCTGTTGTGATTGATCTCATGCTTCAGATTGCAAGAGGTATGTAATTTCTCCATTCGCAAAAGATTTTTGATGGAGAATTGAACCCTTCTAATATTTTCCCCAAAGCAAGGAGTGTAGAAGGTTATTTCCACGTGAAAGTTTCTGGTTTTGGTTTGCGTTCCATCAAAACTTGTTCATATCGAAATTCATCACAAAATTCATTCCCACCACCAACGCCGCTAAGCCAGGATGCGCCAAACCCTTTTATATGGCATGCCCCGGAAACTCTGGCTGAGCGAGAAGGACCAGGAAACACTCCTACTTCCAGCTTCTCCGAGAAGGCAGATGTCTACAGTTTTGGGATGCTTTGTTTTGAGCTTTTAACAGGGAAAGTTCCGTTTGAAGATGAACATCTTCAGGTAGACAAGATGACCAAAAATATAAGAGCAGGGGAAAGGCC
Organism: Swietenia macrophylla; assembly: GCA_032401905.1. Classification (NCBI taxonomy): domain Eukaryota; kingdom Viridiplantae; phylum Streptophyta; class Magnoliopsida; order Sapindales; family Meliaceae; genus Swietenia; species Swietenia macrophylla. The sequence continues at coordinate 739,746 of CP135568.1, read as the reverse complement.
TCTTTTTCCATCAGGTTCTCCGAAATACCTTGTGAATTTAACCAAAAGATGCTGGCGCACAACCCCATCTCAGCGTCCAAGTTTCGCATCCTTGTGTTGAATCTTACATTACATCAAGAAATTCATGGCAACTAACCCTGACATTGCTCAGTCTGCGTTTCAATCACCGCTCGCAGATTACTGTGACATAGAGGCTGGATTTGTCAGAAAATTTAGGGGAGATGGGAATCTTGATTTAGCATCTGTGACTCAAATCCCATTTCAAATGTTAGCTTATAAAATACCAGAGAAAGAGAAGGTTAATTCGAGCAGGGAAGGTAAACATTTGGAGTTAGGTAGCGATGCTACCTCAATTTTTAAAGATGATCAAGCTCTTTCCGTTGGCGACGTGGCAATGATGCCAGTGACTGATAAAATATCAGTTAGCTCTGATGTGAAATCTGTCTCTTTTGACTTGAGGTCAGTTTATTCTGAGGCTCCAGGCAGGAGACTTTCTTCTAATTTTGATATGAGGTCAGTATGTTCAGAGGCTGCCAGCAAGAAAATGCCTAGTAATGTTATGAGATTGGTTCAATCCACGGCTCGGGGAAAAGTATTTCCAGTTTTGAAACAAAATCCGGGTTCCAGAGAAGAACGTCTCTACTTCCGATAATAAATCCACGGTTCCGGAGAATAATTTATCTACCCCTAACACTGAATCTGTCCCTTCCGATACTCCATCTCCTGACAAGAAGGTTCCTGACAGTGACTCAAGATCAGGTTATTCAAAGAATTCGGACATGAAAGTTGCAGTGCTTAAGAAATCCCCCTCTGTAAAAGTCAGAAAAGGCCCAGGTCAGTTAACATATATAATACAGTATTGCTTCCCGAATCCATTTTGTGGCAACAAGGGTTGATTAAACTAAATCATGTGAATACAGGAATAACAAAAGCGCGAACGGCAAGATCAACAAGAACTGATACATCCCAATCACCATTACCGTCGCCAAAATAACCAATATCTCCACCTTTCATCCCGTGCGGACGTAGTTTGAAGACGAACCAAGGGAGTATTAGCCTTAAAATCCCAAGCAGAAGATCATCTGTTACCGTCTCAAATTCTGAAGTAGCATAGACTTTGTTCACCTTCACTGTGGTTACGGCCTTCCGAAGAAGTTTAGTACACAAGGTAGTATATTCAGCTACTCGCAGTCACAGACATGCCTTTTGTTCTTCTACCAAATCTTATGCCTTTTGTTCTTCTACCAAATCTTAGTAATTTTGAATCTCCAAGAGGGGTGGATCTCCCTCAATCAATTCGGGGATAGAAACTAGAAATCGCTCGTACTGAGTGTAGAAAATTTTCAGATGTACCCTTAAATTTCGGACAACCGTTAAAGTTCGCAAACCCTGGTAGAAGAACACAAGTTAGTTCTTTTAAAGAAAACATGATGGTTGGATTGGAGGTCAATAATTTTACATAAGATTACTTGTCGGACACATCAAAATTCTGGGAAAATCGCGTGTAATGATGATGAATCATTTGTGTAATATTGATCTACTCCCTATTAAAACAGTTTATCATATACATAAAATTTACAAGTCACTTTTGTTAGTTACAACTTGATTTCTCAGACACGGATTGTCTTGGAAATGAATAGTCAGCAATGCGTCTGCGGCATCGTCAGAACAGCGAACATGCTGCATGCTCACGAAAGGGCTGCAAACAAGTCCACATTTGACATGGAGATAATTGAAAGAATAATTCACATATCAGACCACGATGCTTCCATTCCAAGAAATCCTTCAGATGCTTGGCCGAATTTTACAAGAACACTGATCGTCTGCTTTTATAACTTGAGCTAGCTATCGAGATTCTGATAGCAACATTTATTTTCCTGGTTGTTGTACCTCTGTATATATTTCGCGTCCAGTCTTTCACTTTTCTTTCTTGTATGGAGACTCATAGCTTGGAACTCTTCTGGGCAATTCTCCAGTCATGATACCCCAGGACTGAAATGCTGGATGCTGTCTATTGAGTTGTTTTGACTTGAACGGTTCTATCTCACATAAATCCTAGAGTTTCTCAGCTCAAACTTCCATGTTCAGCTCAAGAATGGAACACAATACTTAAGAAATCCCAGCAGTGAGAAGCCAGAAGACTGCATTTCCTTGATCTATTTTCAGAGGCTCAACACAAACTAAACCATCTGCAACACTTTTATACACCCACTTGAATTGGCGGCAACAACCATGTCTGATTTTCCTCTCCAGCAGACAGTTGAAACAAACAGCCCATTGTCGTCGTCAGTCTCTTTACCGGAAATAGGATCAATGGAGCCAAACTTGTAGGAAGTGACCGGCATGGGCAGAGATCTATGGTAAGCATATACCTAAGATGGCACAAACATGACATCATACTGTTAGAGAAGTTGGCTATAAATAGACAAGTACTCAGATGATGCTCAAAGGATGAAAGAAACTTCATATGACAGACAATTGTTTTACATTTTATGATGGAAGAAACTAATGTGATGAAGAACTAATATTGTACCTCATTTGTTTCCGAACCACATGCTATATAACCATCAGCAGTGGACAACCCCACGAAATTCTGAGGGAACAAGATATTCATCGTTAAACCAACCAATACGAACCAACAATCATCCAAAATCTTAAGATGGTAATAAAGGATAATGCAAGTTCAAGTATGCAGATGTCAACCTTCTCATTCGTATGACCGCTAAAGGTTAAGCTGCAAGCACTGGTGGATGCCCCGGTATGAGTAGTTTTCTTGAGATCCCAAAGCTTCAATGTATTGTCAGTGGATGCCGTAACAAGAGTTCCAGAATCCAAGAATTTAACATAGCTCACAGCTTTATCATGGCCAGTCAATACACACCAGGGAGCTCTGGCATTCCGAAGATCATAGCAATATGTTCTGTAATCCGCAGAACCAAAGGCCAGCAAATGAGTGGAGTGAGCCGAGAACTGAACACAGCAAACATTCGCAATGTTCTTGATGGTACCTAAACAGTTTCTCTGCCAAAAACAAAGAAGAAAGAATAAGCATAGGAAAGAATGGAAAAAATCAACAAGCTTCAGGTAATAACAAGAGCTAAAAGCATACAAGTGACAAAGCTTCTAAGCAAAGAACAATAAAGAAACATCTTGCAACAAATCTCTATAGGGCATTGCTATATTTTGACAATTAATTGCCCTGGCTGTGAGTGACACAACCAAACACAATCGGTGGCTGTCCTATATACTCTTTGCTCATTTAAAGAAGTTACAGTATAAAGTTTAGCATGAACTATTCAATATTTCCTTTGAAATACTGAAATGAAAACTGATACAGTGCATCAACTATTTTCAGTTAATGACGTTTATAGGAATGATAAAAAGAAAACATACATCATTAATACTCCACAGCTTAACAGAACAATCATCACTTCCACTAGCTAACTTTGTCGGATGCACTCGGGAAAAATCAACAGACCAGGCCCTCTTTTCATGCTCAATGAAATGAGAAACTGTTTGGCCAGTACTTGCATCCCATAACTGAAATAGATCCAAGCAATTCATGTATGAGCAATACAGGGAACTTCATATTACAATAAGAGCAATATTCATATAAAGTCATGAAATATAGAGTAAAACAGAGCAGAGTGATTACACGCTGCTCACATGCACAAAATCAATAATAACTATCAAGAAAATCAAGCATGCGGTAGTGGAAATCATAAAATACATCATGGGAGAATACATCCAAAGAAAATAAAAAAGATGAAAAAGTCTGCCCAATACAGTTTTGCTAGAGAAAAAATAATTAGTTTGATTGATAAAGTTGGAAGTCTAAGAACCATTACATAATTGCAGTGCTGCAATTTGGTTGTTACCAAATTATACACTCCTAAATTGTATATGTAATGCTTAAGGCTTGAGAGAATGGATGGTGATTTCAAAACTACAAACTAAGCTTTCAGTTTGAAAGATAAACCTACCTTTCTTGACCGAGACATGTAAAGTTTATAGTTATATTAAATGAAGTTCAGCAGCAACGAAAGGGTATATAATATGACACTGAGAATAAAAGTGTCCAATCAGAATGCACTCCTCCTAAGGAGTTATAATATAATGCATCCCTTATGATAGCTTCACCCCGCTCGACACTTGGTCGGCCATTAAAATACAGAACATTAAGATGCAGAAACAAGTCTTTCTTCTTAAGCAAAAACTTGCTAGTTGTCAAGATATACAAACCTTAACCACACCATCATAATCAGCTGAAGCCAGATAGTTCTTAATATAGTTGTTCCAGCATATGGAGCTAAGCCTTGATCTGTTTGACATTTCTACTACCGGATAATGAATATCAACAGAGTCATTAAACAGTGAATTAAACTCAAATATCTTTATTTTCTTCGATACTCCAGCCGCAGCAAAATGGTCCTCATCCCGGTCAAAACTCAGTGAGCAAATTACATTAGCAGAGTTGTTGAATTCACCAGTTCTCAGTATACCACGCACTTCAAACTTACTATAGCGAGCATACTTGCACAAACCATCAAAGAAGTCTCCCAGACAATCGGCAGGATTCTGTATTTCCTGATTCTGTATTTCCTGATCCTGCTGTGCTAAATACTGATTCTCATGATCTCTAAGTAAATCACTATCGGCATGTGTTGTAGCATCAGCATCTGAGATACGTATTCTAGATCTCATGGAGAAGTAAGCGTTTTCAAGCTGACTAAAATTCTTCATCAACCTCATTTCCTTTGCAACAGATATGGGTGACAACTGCACTTCTGAACTTGAAGGTTTTTCACTAAAGTACCTGCTTTCCCTTGCATGGTTGGACGCAGAACAGTGTCTTCTCTCAATCTCCACAATATCAGCCTCTAAACACTGAATATCTTCCAATAACTTGGATGCACGATTTTGCTTTTGATCTTCCAATGAAGTGAGGAAATGCAATAATAATTCTGATTCAGAATCATCTTGATCAATGGACAATAACAGTTCTTCTGCACTCATCTCCTGCAATCCATTAGCTACTTCAGACTGTAGGATTACCCTGTTATACCAACAGTCAGGATCTTAGAATTTTACATTCAGGGGAAAGGAGGAATTTGACCAAAATTTATCATATACTTTAGCAAATTTCCATTCCTAGTAATTTAAATAGTGAAAATATTCAGCCATCAAAAAAGCTCATGAATTGAAAGAAATAGTATCAACCACCCAAAATCAATAGACAGCCCCCCATTTTAATTGATAGTCAACTGCATACCAAGTAATCCCTCAAAACAGGTTCTCAATGTTAATATGCTGACTGTTGCTGGAAAGATCTGCAGAGTGGACCTTACAATTCATTTTTATTTGCAGTTCCAAATGCTTATTATTTACAACCAAGTGTTTGGAAATCATGACCTGACACAGTTAAACAAAATTAGAGGTCTTCACATCTTAATCCTTGATTTAAAAGGATCTATATATTTGTGATTGCTGATAATACTCATTATACTTGCCATTCTTACAAATCCCCAGTTATATTCTTTAGGTGCTTTTTGCAAGGGCCAAATATTGCCTTGTCAACTGCCAGTCCAAGCAGTATCCATTACCATTACTCATAAGTGAAAAAGTGGAAAATTATTTTGAAAAAAAAAAATTGATGATCTGACAAACAAGCATGAGTCCATGTGCATTTGAGAGAGAGATGAATAACTAGCAATCAACCAAAAAACCTGACCTTGAGCTACATACAAGTGAATCTGAAATTTAGCTTCATACATGCTACTTTGATTTTCACACCAATATCATCAGCATTGGCATCCTAGAAAAGATTCAAACTACAGTGTTCTACTTAATTTCCATCCAAAAGAGCTAGTGACAAAATCAATATGCAGATATCCATAGAATTTCCATTCAAAAGAAGAAGTCTTCAAATTTAAGAATTAGATTAATTAGTGTCTGGTTACTATTTTCTACGCGCATAAATTGACATGCTGTTCTTCACAGTAATGCATCTTACCAGTACATACATGCTTATAAACAAAACCTTAACTTCAACATTCCATTACACCCACAGATATTTGCTAGACCTTTTTTGTTGAGAATAATATCCAATATTTTAACAAACAGTTTACATTTAATCCGCTCTAGCAAAATCTCACAACATTCTAATGGAAATGAGAACACCTTGGCATGTCATGATCTTGAATTCCCTATGTCTAATGTTAAACAACCATATACAATTAAAGGAATGCTGTATCACCTGGCTGTTGGGCGAGATAGAGGTTCAGGATGAAGGAGCCACAGACAAAATCCAGCTTCCCTGGGATTTTCTGAGAGAATATTTGGAGGAAGAATCCTATTTCGTAAATCAGACATGGCTACAGCATGTGCTCTTGCAGAATCAAAACGACCGAGTAACTGAAAGGAGCAACCGACAATAATCACTTAACAGTGGACATTGTTTTTGATATATGAATACATCTAAAACACAGACAACATATACATCATGTCACAAGGAAAAAGAGAGAGAGAGAGAGAGAGAGGGGGGGGGAGAGGTATGGCTCTAAGTGAACTGAAAATGTGGGGAATAATAATTGGCATAAACTCCAGTAATAACTATAATAAGGCATCCTGCATTTTATGCATTTCACAAACAATACTGGTCAGAAGAGTAATTCAGCCTTGCAGTACAAATAAAACATGATTGCATGTTCATTCATTATCACTTGCATTGACAAAATTTAACACCTTAAACTTACTATTATGCCTCAGTTTATTAACAAAAGGATGTAATATGTAAGCTAGTGTTGAAATGACAATTGCATAGACAGATTTCTATTTTCGCACCTCAAAGAAAAGAACACCAAGACTATAGATATTTGAATAGATGGTGCAAACCCCCTCATTGTGTTCCTCAGGACTTGCATACCATTTCTCTTCCAACTGCTCATTTACAGGAGTCGCATGCTGTTGTGCAGTATTAGACACAAGTGCACTGCTGGATTTGCCCAGTGTTCCATATCCTGCACTTGTGAGATGTTCATTCATATCATTATGAGAATATTGTATGCTGAATACATCGATGTCACGCTCATTTGCTTTTTCAACTTTGACGCCAGATCTTGAAGGAAACAGAGGCCACTGTCTGAGAAAACTCATACTGTCGTTCAACCTTTGTTTCTTTGCACATACAACTCCAGGGGGGGGAATTTCCTGATCTGATCTTCTTCGAAGCTGATTGTTCTCTGCATGAGAAATATCTTGATCTGTAGCAGTCTCTAAAGTTTCTTTCCGGCTGATCGACCCGATATACTTCACCTGATTTGATTGCAACAACTTGAGAGAAGATGGCCGTAAGTCAAGCAAGGCAACTCCTTGAGTGTGATAATAGTCCACCAGATTCACAACCTGTCTAAATATAGATAAACATTCAATTTTTTTCACTTTATGATCCCTGGCTTTGAGCCACTCCCTCAAACTCACCCCATGATCAGAACTATGCAGCATAGGTTCACCAATCCTACAGGAAGAAGGCACACCAGTTCTGGCACCTACCTTCAGTGAAGCATTAGAAACCAAAGTAGTGCCACCCACAGGCTTTTGTGAAATATTAGAAGCCACCAGAATGGCTCCAGCAGCCTTTAATGATGCCTCAGAAGGCAATGTAGTACCAGCAACTGCATTCATATCGTTCAGATCTCTTGGCTCTTTATATGGATTGTGTGGTGGCCCTCGACACACCATCCCCTTACCCTTCAAGGTAGTTTTTACAAAAAACTCAGAAAACCCTGACTTGGATAAAATCTTTGTTCTAATACTCCCATGGGATAATTTATTGCCCCAAATCCCATCATTTTCAGCACTAGTTGATTGTTCCATGTTTACATTAAGCTCATCATTCAGCGGTTTCTGAGCCAAAAACTCATGGGCAGATGGGTCTCCCACATCCTCCCAGCCACCCAACTTTGTCTGCCCATGGTCCCTATCACCACGAGAACTTCCACTTCCTGATCCACTTGCCAGCTGATAAAGATACTGCCATCTATCATGCCTGGTCTGCATTCTCTCTCTATTGTTTGATGTGCCAACTATAGGTAAGTTCGAACTATTGTATTTTCTCACAGTCAACTCTTCAACCATGCCACCAGCATCATCAACATCATGAGAACATGGGTTTTCCGATGCATCCACGGGGCTTAGAATCCTATTTACATTTTTAACTTCAAGCATATCTGCAAGTATTTGAAATGAGCTGGTGGGAGAAGTGCCCTCGGGAATGGCCATTTCTTGGGATTCCAACATGTCACAGCTATCAGGTTTCAGCTCAATCTCTTTATTCTGAAAGTGAGAACCCTCAGTTGCATCCACTGGAGCCACTTCATCGCTGAGTCCTTCGTCCATATCCGAAGAAGGAAGTCTGCAATTTCTAAAATAGACAATCAGCCATACGGGGTTCTGCATCTTGGTTATTCAGAAAACATAGCAAATAAAAAAAATTAAATCTCTGGTCATTGTTAAGAAAACACACACGAACGCCAAATATAATCAAATTACCAAACAATCCAATACCCAACTACAATAGCAAATTATCAAAAGTTGCAGAAAACAAAAACTGGCAACTTTAACTGTTAAAAAAGCTACTAGCGCATTGTTCAATAGCCGAGAAAATACAGGAAAGCGATTTAAAAGGAAAAAAAATTCCAAGAACTCCAGAAAGTAACACCGAAAACCCGCGAACTCCAAACAAAAATAACCCAGCAGAGACAATCTACTCACTCAATTGTATACAGAACAGCAACAGCAAATATTTCATTCCATTTGCTTAACTTCACGTCCATTTTCCCAGGAACCAAACAGACAGTGAATTAAAGAAACTTAAATGCAAAAAGCAGATAACAGAAGCATAACGTACCAAAATTTAAGCTCGAATCAAAATCACAAGGTAGAATGAGCAGGTTTCCATTCCCTGAGGAGCAGAATCCGGGGGCAAAATGGTAAAATACCGCAAGCCAATAGAAGCCCTAGAAAACCACACTGAATAAGAAAAGTTAAGGTTGGGCGAGATAACAGCACATCCCTGCCCTGGAGTGGAAAAAAAAAATAGCCTGAAAATCCAAATACTAAATTAAATATTTGAAGAATCTAACTTCAAAATTAAATCAATTTCATTATTCTTCTTCTCCTCATCTTTTTGTGTTTCGTCGCGCGAATTTAAATACCTTTTGGTCTCATAACACAACCAGATCCGATCTATCTATGCAACTCCGAAATGTGGAAAGACAGTAGCAGTGATTTACGTTGGAGATTTTGTTATTACCTTATAAGGGTAGCATATATTTAGGTTATTTACTATATTGCCATCGTCGGGCTTAGTAGTCATTTTGCCTAGTTCAAAATGTTAACGTTCGATGATCGTGGGACTAATAACCCGGGTCGTGTCTTATATTAAAGGATTGATTCGAATATCCCCCTCATTAAAAGGAATTGATTCTCAAAATTTGTTTTCAATATTAATTAATCTTCGTACGGTACGTTTTGATTTGCTGGAGTTTTGTAATTTGCTTAATTAAGTCTAATTCATTTTGGTCGACGATGCATTGTGGATAAGAAGGCTACGACACCCTGTTGCTATCGGCGACTTAAAGAGATCTACCGAACCATCATGTGGTGATCAACGGTCCACGTCGGTCCAACCTAGAGTGATGAAGCACGCGCGAAACAGAAGGTGATCACGGTCACATCACGTGGCCATACGTGGGACCAGAGGTTTAGTCTGCAGACAACCATTTGGTTCATTTCCTACCGCGTCATGCACCGACCAGCTAGGCTGAGCTAAGCTAGCCCATCCATGCCATTGACATTACCATTACCATGCCAATGAAGGCGGCTGAATTTTGCACCATATAATTCTTCTATGACACATGTCATGCTTAGAGTGGTCTGTAGTCCTTTCAGAGTAAAAACACAGTACAGCTAGCTAAATTTGGAAGCTTTCTTCTTTTATTCAGAATGGAGATAAATAATAGCCATTGAAAAGAAAACGAAATATTTATGTAGCCGACCGAGGCAGGAAACCCAGAAGAACACAGAGCTATGGCCTTGTCTGGCAAAATTTCCTTTCCAAACTCAGAAGACTGTCTTCATTCACATGGTTTCACTGCAAAATACAGAAATATACTATTACCATCAGCCAGGAGCTAGTAATGGGTAGATAAATTCAAGGTAGAAGAGGGTATTAATTGGCATATATTCTAGGATTGAAGTATTGTGGCTTCTGATCCAAAATTTTTGTTAAATGAAATAGATAACTATCAAATTCAAAGAGAATAGATCATTGACAAATATTAACTCCAAATAAAAGTTGATAATTATAAAATCAGGATGGATATAAATGCACTCTAAGCTGAATTCATCATTTAAAGTGAAATTAGAACCTGCAAAGAAACATGTAAAATTCGTACAGGCAACATGCAAGGCATAAAGATTTACTGCCATAACATCGAATTATACTTCCAGCATCCAGAAGAAGATCCATATCAGCACTTACTGCATGCCACATGCCTCTTTCGTCCTGGCACTATCAAGTATCAACCAGCCCTGAATCCGCCAAACTGGCATTTGGTCCCTTGTATCAGACACTATACAAGAAAATTAGCAGTCTCAGAAATTCAAAATTAATTATCAATCAAGTAGCAAAGACCGTATGCATATATGTAGAGTAATAGTAGAATCAGATGATATCAGCTAATCTCCAATGTATCTCAGAGTTGCACGCAAATATCAACACAATATTGTGAGAAAGCAAATATGTTAAACTATCTACAGAAAAACCAGCAAGAAATGGTGTCGGATTGTGGACGTAAATGTAAAAGAGTTCCTGTCCTCTTGGACAGTTGGAGCTGCCTTTGGCATCAGCACGAATTCTCATCTCAACAAAGTTCTGGCTTCTTTGCATCCAATTTAAGACATGAATAGAGGTACTCTTTCTTCTTCTATATCTCAAATAACTTCTTAGAGTGATCACAAGCTACTTTTTTCAGTCATCAAGACCTTTTGGCTGCAGCAACTCTGAGACAGATTTCTTCAGCTTTGCTCGTGGATCATCATCCATGAGAAACTTAGCCAAAATAGTGGCCCTGCAGCCATTGTCCCAGACATTACGAACATCAAAAAGAAAGTGAATGGCATCTTATTGTTGCCACTTAAAACTGCATGTGTAAATGTTGTAATGCAAGTAACAACCCTCCGAGGCGGTGGTGTTGCCTCACTCCCCTGGTCAGTAAATCTGTCCTCGCATAATATGCAACTTAAAAAATATTCTATTTAATTTATATAATTTCCATAATTTACTAACAAATTGCAAGTGACCAAGTCTATCTTACATTGCATGTGTCAACAGAAGCAGCTACACAATTTACTATGACCAAGTCAGCAATAATCAACAGGAGGCAGTTATTGGAGGCCAAGTGGAAATAAATTCAAATGAAATAAATTAGTGATAGTAGTGCATTTAGATTAAAAAAATGGCAATAACAATGAAATTACTTGTTTGATCATACCTAAATGCATTGACATTGTTAAATCGTTGATTGGTGTGGAAGATGACAAACTCCCTGGTGACTTTCCCACTATAGTTAGATAGAGAGCACAAACAGCCCTCAAATACAATTCATTATCTTTCACAAATGCAGTAAGCATGTCTTTTTCAAACTCCCACTTTTTATCATTTATGTTTCCTACAAGCTGAGAAATGTTGAAATCCATATCCACATCAGAGTCATTGGAACTGGAACTTGAGCTTGAACTGTAATCCATGTTACCAAAACCAGGGACATCGAAGAGAGATTCTCTTGTAAGATTTTGAGAGACATATTCTGCTTGCATCTTCTATTTACATTGTCTAAAAATCTCAGGTTCTTGACATGTTCTGCAAAATTACTCTACACTGTTACGTTTAGATGAAGCTGCTATTTTTTGAGCAATGATTGATTGGAGAACCATCATGTCAATGAATCAATTTCTGAACCTTTGCTATCTTACAATCAACAGTTAGAGCATTGTCATAAACATTCTCATCCTCGTAACCATCATTATTATTACTATTGTTCCGACTTACATTCAGACATGAATCTTGTTTTCTTTTAAGCAGTCCGGTCCCTAACTGCACACCTGTCTGACTTGAACGATCATGGTTAACAACTCATTGAGAAGTCATTTCGTTTCCGCTCAAAATATCACCCGAAACAGTCATCATTGCTTTCAATGATCGCAACAATGCTTCTAGACAGAGTAGGTCACCCCTTCAATGATCTCAACAAAGCTTCTAGATGGAAGAGGTCTCCCACTATCTGGCATAGAAGGATGTATGTTACCAAGATATTGAATGTCATAATGCAAATGCTTGCCATGGTGCACGCCAAACTACGATAGCAAAGTTTGACTAACATTAACCACCCTATACTTGGATAATAGCAAAAGAAAACCATCAAGAGGATTCTCTACCCACATCAAAATTTACAATAAAATAAGTACTTTGCTTCTCACACTAGCACAAAACCAAAGCAAAAATGATAAGTTAAAAAATAAAAATGAAACATCTCCATATTATATCTTACACAAATGCTATAAAGACAGCAAAATCAATCTCCATTACCTTCAACAGTATGACCATTATTTGCTCTCGCCAAATGAACGTTCCCCTCAGCCACATCCGTACGCACAGATCCATTTTGCACTTCAATATTGTTTCCATGCTCACTAGAAACCATTGGGCCCCACACTCGGTAACAACTTTAAATCAGCCTCCAGCTTGAAGATCCTGAATTCCAATCCCTCATATTTCCTCTTCCAAACCTCTATCTCCTTCTTAGCCAAATGGTATTTTTCTCTTGGATAAGTTCTCGATAGTCTCTCTCGTACTTCTTCAGCCCGTTTTCAACTCTGATTTTCTCCATTCGACCGAACTCCAGTTTCTCCTTCAGCCATTCATTCACTTTCTCAGTGGTTTCCAATTCTTGCTTCAATTTGCGTTCCCTTGCAATCAAAATAGACTCCACTCAAGCAAAATCCGCATCGCGAAAACAGTGCCTTCAACATGGAAATTAACTCACTAGTGGTCCGATTCTCAGCGTTTAAATCCCATTCGGGATCTAAATCGATAATCACACTAGGCACAATAGCCATTTTTGTTCTCTCCTTTGAGCGTTCAAGTGTTTTGAAACAGAGTCACGAGAAACAACAGCCATTTCTGTGGAGGCCCGATGGTTTCTTACTGTTTTCAGTTAGTTTTAGTCTAATTTAGTTGTTTGTCGTACACTTCCGGATCTCGGAGACCCGATATTGAGTCCGGATTACTACAAAAAAGTCTAACCCGGCCCACGTTTTCGCAACTTCGACTAAATGAAATTTTAGGGGGCAGCCAAATGCAATCATCGGCTATTCGTCCCAAACAAAATACCCTAACACGCATGTCGTCACATTTTTTCAGAAATTCTTTAAATCCACAAAGCTCTTACTCGTCTGGTTTGTCTCTCTCGGTCGATTTATCTGTTTCTTTTTATAACCATTTCAATCAGAGAAAGAACCAGCAATTTTAGCTTCTGCGTTTTGGGTTGATTATCTTACTTTCCTGAAGGACCGAGAAATCTTCTAACTGTACGGTAATCTCAATCTCGAGTAACAATTTACCTTTTCACTATAGCCTGATTAGAATTTATGCTGGTTTTAATGAGGATTGTTCGAGTTGTATAAAACTTTTGGCCACCGGATTGCTGATTTTGTGAAATGTTGTCATTGACTCTCTCTACGTTCTTCCCTCTTGGCTCTTGCGATCTCATATTTTTTTTTGGGGTTTATTAAATATATTTATATGGGTTAGTCTTCAATTTTGTTTTATTTTTTTATAATTTGCAGGTTCAGCTTGAAGCTCTGATAGTTCTTCTTCTACTAGAGACCACCATGGCATCGAAAGATGCGGATCCTTCACTGGGCTACCTTACTCGGAAGGACACAGAAGTGAAACTTCCGCGTCCTACTCGAGTCAAAAACAAAACCCCAGCTCCCATTCAAATCACAGCTGAGCAAATCCTCCGCGAAGCTCGTGAACGCCAAGAGGCTGAAATCCGTCCGCCGAAACAGAAAATCACTGACTCCACCGAACTTGCTGATTATCGCCTCCGCAAACGCAAGGAGTTCGAAGACTTAATCCGCCGAGTGCGATGGAACATTAGCGTCTGGATAAAATATGCACAGTGGGAAGAGTCTCAGAAAGACTTCAAGCGTGCGCGGAGTGTGTGGGAACGTGCTCTTGAGGTGGATTACCGAAACCATACTTTGTGGTTGAAGTATGCCGAGGTTGAGATGAAGAACAAGTTCATAAACCATGCACGGAATGTGTGGGATCGTGCAGTCACGTTATTACCAAGAGTAGACCAGCTTTGGTACAAGTATATTCACATGGAAGAGATGCTCGGAAATGTTGCCGGAGCTAGACAGATTTTTGAAAGGTGGATGAATTGGATGCCAGATCAACAGGGTTGGCTGTCTTACATCAAGTTCGAACTCCGGTACAATGAAGTTGAACGCGCTAGACAGATTTATGAACGGTTTGTCCAGTGCCACCCAAAAGTCACAGCATGGATTCGGTATGCTAAGTTTGAGATGAAAAATGGAGAAATTGATCGATCTAGGAATGTGTATGAACGTGCAGTGGAGAAATTGGCGGATGATGAAGAGGCTGAGCAGTTGTTTGTTGCATTTGCCGAGTTTGAGGAGAGATGTAAAGAGACAGAGCGTGCTAGATGTATTTATAAGTTTGCATTGGATCATATACCGAAAGGAAGGGCAGAAGACTTGTACCGGAAATTTGTGGCATTTGAGAAGCAATATGGAGACAAGGAAGGGATTGAGGATGCGATTGTAGGAAAAAGAAGGTTTCAGTATGAGGATGAGGTGAGGAAGAATCCGATGAATTACGATACGTGGTTTGATTACATTAGGTTAGAAGAGAGTGTGGGGAACAAGGAAAGGATTAGGGAGGTTTATGAGCGTGCAATTGCCAATGTGCCACCGGCTGAGGAGAAACGATACTGGCAGAGATATATATACTTGTGGTAAGTTTTTGGTTGGTGTATCATTGTTGCCTTGGATTGTTGAAGTTCAGAAGTTTATTATTTGTGTGACTGTTGATCATTTTTTTTATGTGTAATGTCAGGATTAATTATGCATTGTATGAGGAGCTGGATGCAGGAGATATGGAACAGACAAGAGATGTCTATCGGTAATGTGTCGTTACTTTGACTTGAAAATTTTAGTTATTTTGATGGGCTTTTTTTCCTAGGTTTTGTAGTTGCTACTAGTGGTATTTGCCTATGGAGTTACCGTGTCAATTAAGAATATGTATATTGTTCGTTCATTTATTTATTTATGGAACTATACTGCTGTGTGCACTATGAACTGCTGGTTCATCATGACTGCTAAGAGCGGCCATATCTTCAGCTGGAATAAGATTGTTTGGAAGCTTCTTGTTGCGCTTCCCCCTCGTTCAAGCTCCTATCCCTTTCAAATCCAAAACCTCAGACAGCTAATTTATTAAATTCACACTCAAAATTAGCTCTTCTGCAATTCTTTCCTTGTATTAACCGTATGCCATTATCATATATCAAAGGCTCATTGCCTCCTTGGCCTAGCAAATATGTGCCTATAGTTTAATGTTTGAAGTATTGATTCTTCTTTTTTCTTGTCATGGATAGAAAAGAAAGGGTTTAACATTCGCTTGCAATTTTTCCAGTGAGTGTCTGAAGCTGATACCGCACAAGAAATTTTCATTTGCGAAGATATGGCTTTTAGCTGCTCAGTTTGAAATAAGGCAGTTAAATCTCAATGGTGCTCGACAAATTTTAGGCAATGCAATTGGAAAGGCTCCTAAGGATAAGGTACTTTTGTGATTGATGCTAAAAGCTGTGATTAATTTCATGATACCAAGTTGACACATCCTCACTGATTTGCTGTCTGCTAACAGATATTTAAAAAATACATTGAGATAGAGCTGCAGCTTGGTAATATTGATCGTTGCAGAAAGCTTTATGAGAAGTACTTGGAATGGTCACCAGAGAACTGCTATGCATGGAGCAAATATGCTGAACTGGAGAGATCATTGGGTGAAAATGATCGAGCTAGAGCTATTTTTGAGCTTGCAATTGCCCAGCCAGCCTTGGACATGCCTGAGTTGTTGTGGAAGGTAATTCAGTTGAGCTATTTTAGGAATATAGTATTTTTGTTAAAACATGTTTCATCACTCAAGATATACAGATTTATGATCTTCATCATCATTATTAAGTATGGTATTTTAGGAATATTAGTATTATTGTTAAAGCAGAATTCATTACTCAAGATATGCAGATGTATTTGGTTGCCTTAAATATCTATTTGCATCTATTTATGTTTATCACTGTTTTGTTGTCTTCTCAGAAAATGCGTAGTGTGGTTTTAAAAGTGTTTGGGCACGCATGCTTAAAAGAATACATAGAAAGGAAGTTTCAGTAATAGTACTGTTTTTGTTGTCAACCTAAAAATCCTGGAACTAGCGCCTGCAAGTTTATGTCATTCCGTCCTTTTTCCCTCTTCTATGGAACTGGGTATAACATGTATGTTCATTTTAATTTCAGGCATATATTGATTTTGAGATATCACAAGGTGAATATGAAAGAACAAGAGCACTTTATGAGAGACTCTTAGATCGAACAAAGCACTTGAAGGTGTGGATTAGTTATGCAAAATTTGAGGCTTCTGCTATGAGCAAGGAGGATGGAAATCCAGACTTGCTGGAAGGTCATGTCCAGGAAGATCTCTGGGAACAAAAGAAGCAATGCATTCTGGCTGCAAGAAGTAAGCCATTCTGATTCCTGGCCATGTTTCATCATTATTGTTACTCTTTTCTGTTTAACTATTCTGTTTCCTTTCACCAGTTGAATGTTAGTCTCATATCTTCTTTTATCTCCATCAGGGGTTTATGAGAAAGCTGTTAACTACTTCAGAACGTCAGCACCCGAACTGAAGGAAGAAAGGGCTATGTTGTTAGAAGAGTGGTTGAACATGGAGAGTAGTTTTGGTGAGCTTGGTGACGTTAGCTTAGTACAGACTAAGCTGCCAAAGAAACTTAAAAAGAGGAGGCAAATTGTCAGTGACGATGGGCTGGCATCTGGGTATGTACCTTTAAACTGTTTATTTATTCTCTCTTGCTAATATATCCTAATTGTTTTGTTGCCTTTGTTGAATACCATTCAACGAGTGGCTATCTTGTCTGCATGATGCACCTTTGGTGGTCTTTTGAATCTTAACTTGGTGGCTATTGGTTCACCAATGTGCCAGGAGTCCCGTTGAATTACCATTGGCATTACAACCAGAATTAAACTTTGGAATTTTTCCCAACCTGTACTTCAATCTTTAAAGTGGTAGTAAATGCATGCATGCATGCTTTGCTTAAAGAGGATATTTCTTTCATTTCTTTTCTATTCATGCAGCTTCCATTTTTTTTCCTATAAAAGAATTTAAGATCACAAAAACTATAAGCAAAACTCAATCCGAAGAAGTTGTTTCTCAGCCAATCATAGAAACTTCTTGCCCATTGTCTTGTTAGATGTTAGTCTTCTCTTGTTGTTTTGGGTCACTGATGCCAAAAGTTTGCCTGACAGGTATGAGGAGTACATTGACTACCTATTCCCTGAAGAGGCCCAGACAACAAACCTCAAGATCCTTGAAGCTGCCTACAAATGGAAGAAGCAGAAGATTGCTCCCAATGACGAGTAGAAATTTTTTCTCTCCATGTAGTTTATGTTATTTGTGTGTAAATACTGAGTTTTCCATTTTCCCCGTAATTTTGCTTATTACTGGCCATTTAAATGGCTATCGTTAGTTTTTCTCAAAATGGGATCCCAGACCTGAGTTTCTTCTGGTTGTCTTATAGACAATTTAGGGGTGCATGGTTTAGATAGCAGACATCTCGTACTATTTACCGATGGCAAACTCCGGTACTTGTAACATCTGGAAGTGTTTTGTTAATGATTAAATGGTTTGGAAATCAAACGATTCTCGTCAATGCACGATAACACTTCTTTGCATGATTAAATGGAGTTGGGTTCCCACCTTCTCATCGGATTCGGTTCTACAGTATCATCATTCACAGGCTCTAGAATTGCTTATAGTCTCCGTAATAGTCTCCATGAGTGATGAGACCTCATTGTAACCTAAATTTCTGCTTCCCAAAATTGGATTGAACTCTAAGAAAAGTTTCCAAAAAATTGACCATCAAATGAAACTATTTCTCTTCTATTTTTGGTTTCACTTGAAGATTTTGACGTACCCAATTGAAAAATGGTAATGACCACATGATTCTCTGGAATTGCATGTGAAAATGGCCCCATAATCGTCTCGAATTGCGTGTGAAAATATGCCCATATTTTCCTCCTTCCACGCGAATTTTACTAGCCCCACATCTAACCTTGCTGAGCCAATTTTGGCTCCCTAAACCTTTTCAACTTTAGATTTCCTTTCACTGTTACCAGCAGTTTGCGTGTCCAAGAGTCAATACTGTGCCAAAACTCGAAGTAAATTGCCCAACACAAAAGTCAATAAAAAAACCTGTGACTCAACGTTCTGTTGCAATGAGAAGCATCCATATAACCAATTTTAGGACAATTTTTCGTTGGTTTTATCAAAGTAAAACAGATTTTACCCATTATTTGTTCACATGAAGGTTGGGAAACGAGACCCCAACTATAGGCACCAACTATTCCTCGTACCTTTAGTCATACTCCATGAAGTAACTTTGTAATCAGCTGTTGGATCACTCGTAGCTGTTATCCCAGTTAAACCAAGGCAGGCGGACGAGGAAACACAAATACTTAATGCGTGTTAAAATAATAGATACTTCAGTACTTTTGAAGCTTGTCTGCAGTTCATTCATAAGCTATTAGCTATTGGATCCAAATTTTTTTTAATTATATAACTTAAAATTATCGGAATAAAAATTTAAAATAATATTAAAATTATAATGTTTTAAATTTTTATGATGATAATTTTAAATTTCATAATTAAACTTTTTTTTGACCGTAATGTACCATACAATTAATTTATATAAATAATTATAATTTACATAGATTTACCTCTTGTAAAATTCAAATTTCACGTTGCACATACAAAATTTTTACATCTTTTAAATTCGGATATGATATTACACACTTGGTATAACCTGAAGGGCAAGATTAATTGCATCGAACGGTGGTACGCCATAATTGTACTATCACCATATCCTGCACCAACTGCAGGGGATCCTTCCAAGCTAATATGCGGACAAGAAAAAAGACGAGCGCGGGAAAAGCCCACGTGGCATCACGTTATGAGTAGCCAATAATTTTACACGAAATCGAGATCGACATAGCGGCTATTGTTCGCGCTTTCTCGTTCACGAGATTATGAGAAGATTGCGTTGCTCTTCGGTGGTTTTCTCTGTAATAAAACTGAAACATGAAGGGTATTTGTTACAAGAGAAGCGCCAAATTTTCCATCCGTGGGCATGGACAAATAAAGTAATTTTATTTGTTTCCTTTCAGATTACCTTTTTGTTTCCTTTAAAAAGTTCTCTTGATCGTCAATTGGTCTGTATTTTTAAATTCCATTTGGATCGGCAGAGTTAAAACTTTGCCCTCCTCGTCAGGTAATATCATTTTTCACACGCTGTAATTTTCTTCTTTAAGAATCTTTCCTTTTTGTTTGGTTGACGAGAAAATGCAGAAAAAGAAAAGTGTTTAATAAAGAAAGATTCTCCCTCGTTTTTCTACGCTGAATTTGCCTTATTATGTGTTTTAAATTCAAGAACATGTAATTGTTCTTAACTTGCATTTTTTACTCTCACAATTCTTTTTCTCGTATCTGTCACTGCATGTCGATTTCATACATGTCAGCAATTTCGCTTTTAATCCTATTTTCTAGTAAAAAAATTGCTTTAAAAATAGGTTAAATTGTTCAAATTTGTGGTGGTGGGTTATACATGTCATCCTATTATACGAGGGGTTGGTGTAGAAATGAGAGGATTGTTGAATTTGATGTTCCCGATGTCATAAAATTGGTGGCCCTTACGAAGATGACGTTTCAAGATGGCATGCAGCATTACCCGGCTGAAAATTCGTTGAATTCATTTATAAACTGCTATTTCCGCGGCCCATTTCGTCATACATGTTGTATGCATATGAACCTCAAGTTTGGGAAAAATCCTGATGGATCAGGGTAATGTGGATTATGTGATTTTGTATGCATGCATGTATATGTATGCGTAAAGAACTATAGTCTCTAGAACATT
Source organism: Swietenia macrophylla (assembly GCA_032401905.1). Taxonomy (NCBI): domain Eukaryota; kingdom Viridiplantae; phylum Streptophyta; class Magnoliopsida; order Sapindales; family Meliaceae; genus Swietenia; species Swietenia macrophylla. The sequence goes on along the minus strand of CP135568.1, from coordinate 719,396 downwards.
GAATGATCAGCAGTTGAAAAGTTAGTGAATTCTGTTGTTCAGCCTCACATGTTCCTGTAGGCTGCAGGTAAGTTTTTGGAAATGGTGTGCAATAGTTGAGAGGGAGAAAGGATAAGGGCCAACCTAAGAAATCCTAATGCAGATTGTGTGTACAAAATGCCAGCATGTTTTCTGTCAATATGATAATCCAGTATTGTGTAAAATTTGGATAAGTTAGTTAATTATTTCGTGACTTCATTTTTATCAGTTTCGTTTTCATAACTTTGAATGTTGGAACTTCAGCACTATATTTAGTAATATTATATTTCTTTTCATTTTCAGGTTTTTGGTCTGTCGTGATTGGAATGGAGAACGACCTTTCTTCCTGGGTCCTTTGACGGTGGAAATTTGCTGATAATTCCAAATAATTGCACAGCATCACAAGTTGACAAAGCCCTTTGGGAGTCATTTGGATCCGGAAAAATTTTGAACAAATGGAGAGGAGTAAAGCAGGTGCAGTTTTTCATTAGTTTATTCACAGATTACTTTTGAATCATGCACTCAATTCCTTCTCTGCCATGGTGGATAACCATAGAGATTCCTGCCACATTCTGTTAGAAATTATCTGAAAGCATCAAACTTGGATGTCATTTTTTCATTATAATTCCCTTTTTCTCTAATTATTGGCGACATTTTTGAACTAGCTGCTAGAACTTGAACAGCACTTCAATTAGTTGGCCTTCCTTACTTCAGTTAGTTGCTCGCTGCATCACAAAAATAAGGAGGCACTGGTTCTCCCATTTAGAGTTAGATAGTTTTGTTAAAACTTCTAGCTTGTAATTTCATTTATAACATGCTGGAATTTTTCAAATGTTTACCCTGTGACATATGAGCTTTTGAATGTGAATTCCACTTTATCTTATATTAAAGTATCCAATTCAGAGTTTCTAGTTATTTGCAGAAATCGAAGATAAAGTGAAAAGGATCTTGAAGCTTATTAAAAGTAAGGAGAATGGCATCACAACAGACTCAAAAAAGGATTCAGAACTTGTTGGTCTCATTAAGGACTTCTACGATCAGTACCAATCACTCAATGTTCTTTATAATCGTCTTAGAGGAGAATCAGGGAAAAGATCTCGTGGCAGGAAAGACAAAGCACGTTCTTTTTCACCTTACTCCAGCTCAGACTCAGAGTATTACTCTTCTGAGGATATCGAAATTAATAACAGCAACTTGAGAAATGGGCATCAGAAGGCAACAAATAGTTCTAGGCAAGAACTTAACGGTGCAAATCTAGAAGTTTCTGACCTGAAGCATAAATTGATCTCTACAACTGCAGAAAAGGAAGCTAAAACTTCTGAATACCTGGAAGCTTTGAGCAAAATACAAGCATCAGAGATCATGAACAAAAGTCGGAGAGACGAAGTGGATGAGAGTAGAAGGAAATTTTCAAATCTTGTGAAGGTGCACGAAGTTCATCGGAATCAAGCATCAGCTCAGATAAGGGAGTTAGAGGGTCAGTTGTCTAGCTTAAAGCTTGAGCTTGAATCTTTGCACGGGCAGAAAAGAGATTTGGAAGCAAAATTTGCAGCCAAAGCAACCGAAGCCAAGGAAGTAGGAGAGAAAAATGTAGAACTGCGCTCCCGGGTTTTGGAACTTGAATTGATATCAAAAGAGAAGGGAAATGAAGTAGCTAATTTGCTGAAGAAACTTGAGGACAATGAGAACAAATTAACATCTAAAATTCAGGACTTGATGGCACAGGTTAGCCATCTCCAAGTAGAGGTGGATTCTTTACGTGCTCCAAAAGACAAAGCGACAGATAAAGTCAGGAGTTTAATTGCTCAGTCCAATGTAATGCAACAGGATTTGGTGTCCCTCACCAGCCGGAAAAATGAACTAGAAATTCTACTGAAGGGGAAAACAGAAGAAATTTCAGGATACCTGGTTAAGGTCAAAACTCTAACCGATGAACTAACAAAAAAGACTGCTGTTGAGCAGAGATTGCTGAAAGAGAAAAAAGCCTTTGTGGCACAAGTGAAGGATTTGGAATTGAAAGTGGAATCTATATGCAACCGAAAAAACAAATTGGAAGAGCAGATGGACAATAAAATTGACGATATCACATTATTGAGAGAGGAAAATCAGAGACTGCATGCTAGATTGTCAGCAATGGCAGATCAGCTTTCTGCTCTGCAGAGAAAATGTGAAGGTCCAGAGAATGAAGCTTCTACTCAGAATCTGCTGTTAAAAACACAAACTGACAGTCTGAAACAGAAGTTAGATGACATGCAGCTGCCGAAAATCCAGCTGCATTCACAACTTGTTAGAGAAAAACAAGAATCTTCACAAAGCCTGACAAACCCGAAACAACAAAACATGACCAATCTGGAGCAACAAAACATTAAGTTGACAAACAAGATTGCCGATCAGCAGAAAAGTATCAAGGAGAAGGAGGATACTATCAAAAAATTAACAGAGGAGTTCAAACAAGCGAAACGTCAGATCTTGGTATCCAAGGCAAGCATACAAATTGCAGAAAGGAAGATGACGGAACTGATGGAAGATTTCCGCATGCAACTTGAAGATAACATCCGTGTATTGTACAGAAGGATCCTGGTTGCAGAACAGTTACACAATGAAAACAAAGACAGCTACGAGAAAACGAAGGAGCAGCTCCAAGAATCAAATAGATCGCTTCAACCAAGGTTTGGACTGAACTCCAAGGTTGTAACTCTCGGAGCTCAGCCCAAAAAAATTAGGGATATGTTGGAGCCAGGAAACAAAGCGTTGTCAGAAATGGACTCAGTAGTCAGGAAGTTGGAGGAGAAAGGAGACTTATCAAACCGCATTTCCAAAATGTCTAACGAGCTCGCCTTAGCTAGGAATTGGGTTACAGAAACGAATAATCATAAGAAAAGATTGCAGGAAAAAGTAGAATCTCTGGTAGAAAAACTAGATGACACGGAGGAACAAGAATCCTTGTTAAGAGAAAAAGTATCAAATTTAGAAGCTAAGTTGGGCAAGCAAGGAGGAGACAAATTGAATGCGAGTAAAGATGCAAGCCATCTCAAGGAAACAGTGGAAGAACTAGAGAACGAAATTAAAGAAAGAGATGCAAATTTGTTGACTCTTGCAGAGGAGAAGAGGGAAGCCATAAGGCAATTGTGTCTCTGGATTGATCACCACCGAAACCACTGTGATTATCTCAAGGGAGTGATTGCAAAGAAGAATTCAAAAGGCAGGACAATATCTTGACGACTTTCAGTCAACTTTATCAAAACTTTCTAGAGTGATTATCAGTGAGATTATTTTGTTTTTTGCTGTTTGTTTTTGGGTAATGGATTATATTTCAATCCATTCATTTCATCTATCAATCTTGGAGTCTTGTTGGTTATGCATTAATTAGGAATTGAAGGCTCTGAAAATGACTGCAAACTACCACTCGTACAAGTCCTTTTCAATTCTTTAGTCTTTATGTAACTAATTTATTTCCTTTTCAATCACTGTGAATTTTGGAGATCACATAATTTGTGATACAAAATTTTCTCTGCAAGTTGTGTGAATTCAAGACCACGCATTTTTTGGGTTTTCATTCTCTTTTTTTTGATTGACAGAAGAAAGGTCTCTAATTTATGGATTTAATTATTTACATAATTAAAAATATTAAATTTATATAAAATAATATTATTATAAACTAGACTCTTTAATAACGTTATATTTGTTGCCTACAAGAAGTGATGCGGTCTTCGAGAGAGGAAACATTGATTGCAGATCAGGGCCCGTCAATTTTCAAATGATACTGCCTTGGCTCCTCGAACCTGGTGTGGTAGCTCTGAAAGTCAAAACCACGATATCGGGACTCGATAAGGAACGAGCGTGGGAACCATGAATCGTGGCCACAGATCATAGCGCATCGACACTCAATCATTTTCCACCATCGATGACATCTTCAGCTTTTTTCAGCAACGAGAAAACACGAAACTTTGACCTGAAAAACGAGAAATTGAACGGCAAATGGCGGTAATGTAAATAACAGTAAACTCAGGGGTATTTTAAATTTGAAAAGAAGGTAACAAGATTCCGTCTTCTGAAATTGAAGGTGCAAATGCTGGACAACGAGTCACTCTCAGATTGCTCTTCCAATCCAAACAAAACCAATTTTTATTTAAACCTCTTTACTATTTTATTATTTTGTTAATAATTCTCTCTCTCTCTCTCTCTCTCTCTCTCTCTCTCTGTTTGGGAGAGTGTTCAGATTTCTGCTTCAGCTTGAGCTGTGACTTGCTGGTAGGCTTTGATTGAACTGAATACCGATTTATTGTTCTTCTTTTATAATATCTTGAAGTTTGAATTTGAATAGTTGAGTATTTTCTTTATTTTTTTTACCAGTAAATTTGATTGCAGTGAAGTTCTCTTCCTTTTTCTATCATTTTTCCATAATTTTCTTCTAAATAGATCGTATCAAGTTCTTGTACTGTAAATTTGATTGTTTGATTCATGCAGTTCTGCTGAATTCCAAACAATTTGAAGAAATTTTTTTCGTTGAACTTGAAATGATGTGTAACGAAAACTTTGTTAAGATCATGATTTTTGGTTCTGCCGTTTATGATCAGTTATACGCATATTCTTACGATCTCTGTTTTATTTTTCAAAGGTTAGATTTAATTTTGTTGTACTTATTTTCGATTTGAGTTTAGTACAATTTGTTTATAATTTGATTACGATCTTGCAGGTTGGTTCAGACTGAGGAAGCTTCGTGAATGAAAGCTTCGTACTGAAGACGGAAAGGAAAGTGAAGGAATTAAATTTTAGGTAAATAGTGTTAAATTACTATTTTTTTTTTTTGGCTTTTTACCGAGAATTTAAAACCATATGTTTTTCTGTTATTAGATGGCTTGTTTTGTCAAACGAAGAGTCAATTACTTGTGGTGCGTTTTTTAGGGGTAAACAAACAAAAAAGAAACAGTTCATGTTTCACAGATATGATAGCTGTCTTTTAAATCTGCTGGTGGAGTTCTGCTAGTTGATGTGTGATGAGGTGGCCCCGGATTAGATGGTTGTACGGACAAGATATTTTTTTTAATTTTTGTATTGAGTTCTATTAATTTTCAACCAAAGGAAAAGATTCAACTATTTTTTTTTTCCTTTTTGTTGTTTTGGCATTTTGACTTGGTTTATTCAATTCATGAAATCATCTAAAAATGCTAAGAATCCATGTATCAGAAGGTGACCCATTTTTTTGTGGGGCTGTGTTCTTGAAACCAAACTTTTAATCGATGGAATTTTTTTACCAGACTCATCACTTAAAATTTGCTATATCTTGATTCATCCATTTCTGACTCCAGTAAGAGATGGAAGTCTGTTCTGGAATGCTAAATGGGAATAATGATTGAGATGAGAACGTCTTTTAAGTGCCTGGTTGTAAATTCAAATTGCATTACTGAAAAAAATAAAGCGGAGAAGTTTATCATGTTATACTACATATGCTTAAATCAGTACACGCAGCAGGGAACCTTGAGTTTTTGCCATTAATGATCACGAGGAATTGGAGTTGGGGCCGTTACTTTACTTCTAGTCCAACGGCTATAGTTTCTATCCACAGGTTCATGAACCTCAAAAACTGAGCAGGTTGAAATGTTAAGTATAGATTCATCCAGGATAGCATGATCAAAGAAATAAGTTACGTCAATAGCCTTTTGTTGCTCTTCTTTCTGGTATTGATAGGAGCAAGTGATCCCAATGGCTATAAGGAGAAAAGCATTAGCAACTTACATGAGATTCTTCGTAGTAGTAGAGTGTATTAGGCCTATGGAATAGTTGGCTGCCCCTTTCATATTCTCCTTTTGGGCCCAAATTGCCATTGTACAATTTTGTCTGAGAGAGTATGCAATTGAACAATATACTTTCAATTCTGATTGTCAGGTCTTGAGCTCTAACCGGAGACTGACTTTTGTTGATTTATACTTATCAAGGAATTCTGTTTGGTGATCTGAAGTGGATATGACGAAGCATCGGTGGAGAGAGTCCATAAAATCCTTCTTTGGAAGTCACATTGATCCTGAAAAAGAAGAACAGCTGAAAGGAAATAAAATAGGTAATGCAATGTTAACTTTGATTCATCCAAACCAGGTTAAAATAGCACACTAGATTTAACAGAATGTAATTTCTAGTTATTGAGATGAACTTCCAAGTTAAGTTTTCATGTTTCGCTTTCGCATATTAAGCTATTGCCGTTCCTTCTGTAACTACAATAGTTGTTTAAGGCCCAAGATTCAAAAGTTTATCATTCACTGCAGAAACTGAGGACAAAGTCAGCAAGATCTTGAAACTTATTCAAGGCGGGGATCTTGAAGAGAAAGATGGGATTAAAAAACCAGTTATTGAGTTAATTCAGGATTTTCACAACCAATACCAATCCCTTTATGAGCAATATGATCATCTCAGAGGAGAGCTAAGGAAAAAAATTCATGGGAAACAAGGAAAGGATGCGGATTCTTCATCGAGTTCAGACTCAGACTCTGATCATTCTTCAAAGTACAGAAGCAGTAAAAATGGAGAACTTGAAAGTGAGCTCCAGAAAACAACCGACAGAATAAAGCAAGAACTTGATGTAGCAACTCTTGAAATTTCTGAGCTGCAGAGGAATCTGACTGCTAGCAGGGAAGAAAGGGAGGCTTTAAATTTGGAATATCAAGCAGCTTTGAGCAAGATCCAAGAAGCTGAAAAAATCATCAGAAATTTGAAGCTTGATGATGAAAGCTTAAATATTGAAAAGTCAAAACTTACAGCCGAGAATGCAGAGTTGAGTAAAAAACTGGACGCTACTAGTACAATAGAAGCTGAGCTAAGTTTAGAAGTTTCTGACATGAAGAAGCGGCTGACCACAACCACTGGGGAAAAAGAAGCTTTAAATTTGGAATATCAAACAGCTTTGACCAAGATACAAAAAACAGAGGAAATCATCAGAAATTTGAAGCTTGAAGCTGAAAGCTTAAACAATGTTAAGTCGGAACTTTCGGCTGAGAATGCAGAATTGAATCAAAAGCTGGGCATTGCTGGAAATATAGAAGCTGAGCTGAATCAAAGGTTGGAAGATATTGTTAAAGATAAACATGACTTGGTCATGGAGAAAGAGACTGTGCTGAGAAGGGTTGAAGAGGGAGAGAAGATTGCTGGAGACTTGAGAACCGTGGCTGATCGGCTGAATGAGGAAAAACTAGCTCTTGGGCAAGAACTAGAAACTCTTAGAGGGCAAATATCTAATATGGAACAGCAACTGGAATCTGCAAAACAGGAAGTTTCAGATTTAAGTGGCACTCTGAATGCTACTGAGGAAGAAAATAAGACTCTGACCTTGAAAATCTCAGAAACTTCAAATGAGATTCGGCAGGCACAGAATGTAATACAAGATCTCATGGCGGAGTCAAGTCAGTTAAAGGAGAAAACGGCTGAGAAAGAAAGGGAACTTTCGAGTCTTGCAGAATTGCATGAGGAGCGTGGAAATCAAACATCGGCCCAACTAAAAGTACTACAGGCTCAAGTAACAGACATGAAACTGGAGCTGGAGTACTTGCGAGCCCATAACAGAGATATGGAAGTGCAGATTGAGAGAAAAGCAACTGAAGTGCGGCAATTGGAAGGGGAAAATATACGACTGCGAGCACAAATTTCAGAGCTTGAAATGTTATCAAAAGAGAGGGAAGATGAAGTCTCTTCTATCGCCAAGAAACTTGAGGCCAATGAGAGTGAGTCCTTTTCTAGAATAGAGAATTTGACAGCACAGATAGACAATCTGTTAGCTGACTTGGATTCTTTACGCACTCAGAAATCCGAGTTAGAGGAACAGATAGTATTCAAAGGTGATGAAGCATCGACTCAAGTCAAGGGCTTAATGGACCAGGTCAACAATTTGCAGCAGGAATTGGAATCTCTTCACAGCCAGAAAGCTGGATTGGTAGCGCAACTTGAGGACAAAACTCGAGAAATTTCAGAATACATAATTCAGGTTGAAAATCTGAAAGAGGAGATTGTAAACAAGACTGAAGTTCAACAAAGGATTCTAGAAGAGAAAGAAAGTTTGATCGCACAAATCAAAAGCCTGGAACTGGAGTTGGCCTCTCTACACGGCCAGAAAAGTGACTTGGAAGAACAGATAAGAATTAAAATTGATGAGGGCGGTCAATTGAATCAGGAAAAGTCAGGGTTACAGGACAAACTATTTGAAATGGAAAAAATATTAACTGAGAGAGAATCTGAATTATCTACATTACAAGAGAAACATTTAAATGTAGAGAATGAAGCTTCTGCACAAATAACAGCCTTAACAGCACAGGTGGACAATCTACAGCAGGAGCTGGAATGCTTGCAGGCCCAGAAAAAACAACTGGAATCACAGCTCGAAAGAGAAAAAGAAGAATCTTCAGAAGGCCTTGTGCAATTGGAAAATCAGAAAAATGAGTTAATGAGCCGGATTGCTGAGCAGCAGAAAATGCTAGAAGAACAGGAAGATAAATACAACAAGCTGAGTGAGGAGCATAGACAAGTTGAAGGTTTGTTCCAGGAATGCAAGGCGAATCTCGAAGTTGCAGAGAGGAAAATTGAAGAAATGACAGAAGAGCTTAGTAAGCATGTTGAATCTAAAGATCAGAGAGTGGTTGAGTTGGAAGAAATGGTTGAAGACCTGAAAAGAGATCTGGAAGTAAAAGGAGATGAGCTTAGTACCTTGCTTGAGAATGTCCGCCATATTGAAGTGAAGCTCCGCCTGTCCAACCAGAAGCTCCGTGTCACAGAACAACTATTAACTGAGAAGGAGGAAAGCTTCAGAAAAGCAGAAGAAAAGTTGCTGGAAGAACAGAGAATGCTGGAAGAAAGAATTACTACATTGTCCGGAATCATTGCTTCAAATAGGGAGGCATATCACAAGATGATCACAGACATCGCATATAAAGTAAACAGTACTTTTTCTGGGTTGGAAATTGTGATAAAGAAGTTTGAGGATGCCTATGGAAACTACGAGCATTGTATATTGGAAACTTCAAGAGAGCTTTATATTGCAAAGAATTGGGTTGCGAAGACAAATAGGGAAACGGAGCAACTAAAGATAGAAGTGAGCGAACTAGCTATGCAACTACAAAGCAAGAAAGAACAGGAATTGACTCTGAGACAAACAGCAAAGGAGCTAGAAGATAAGGCAAGCAAGGAAGAAGCTGAGAACCAGAACCTGACAAAAACTGTGGATCAACTCGAGAAGAAGGTGGAAGTTTTGGGAACGATACTGAAAGAGAAGGACGAGGGAATCTTGGGTCTGGGAGAGGAGAAGAGGGAAGCCATAAGGCAATTGTGTGTGTGGATTGACTATCACCGTAGCCGCTATGATTATCTCAAGGAAGTGCTCTCAAAGATGAACGTTAGAGGCCGTAGAACAGCTTAGAAAATCATTAATATCTTTCATTCTGGTATGTTCATTATATTTTTGCATTGTGGATTATTTTTTATTACTTCATTTTTTTCTTATTATTAAAACTAAGGGCGGTCAGTTGGTTAGAACATAGTGATGGTTGAACTTGAACGTCGTTAGTTGAGGGCGCGTTTCATTTTTAAGTTTGGCTGAAAAATTCATTTTCCCCAATTTGTTATTTAAGCATGTATAAAAGTCAAAAGAGTCACACTCCCTCTACTATTTCTCGTCAAGTATGGTTTTGCATTGTTTCTTGTACCGATTGTTAAATCTGTACAGGATTGTTCCTGCTCCTTTTTTCCCGGAATCAAGTAGTAAATAAATAGAAAATTTTAGAAAAGGCAATTATCTATAACAAAAATAATAAGATAATTTAATTAATAAAATAAATTAAATTAAAAAAATTATACTACATTAATTATGAAAATTTTATTTATTATTAATAAATAAATTTATTTTATTTTATTAATTAAATAATTTTATTTTACTATTTATAATAATATAATAAAAACATCCTATTTAAAACTTTTATGTAAATAAAACCAGTCATTATCCCATCTCCTTGGAACTAGAACTCTAACAAATGCTCGAGTTTCTCCGGGCTTTACAACAGTCGCAACTTAACATGGCATTTTGTTTAAGCCGAGGAAATACGCAAAAATTCGGACAGGTTATAGTACGGCACCACTCACGTAGAAAAGCAATAGATTATATTTAATAAACCAATCACAAATGGAACTGGAGAATAATTTACTTAGGATGTTGCACGTGGGGCACCATTTACTTAGATATACTTATTGCCATAGCATGTATAAATAAAAACTACAGCTAAGGTGGGTTTCAGAACAAGACAAATGGGGTATGAGCGGCACGTAATATCCGCGCTAGCCGGAAATGGGTTTCAGATTTCCGCCCACCTGATAATTTACTTCCAATATGCCATTTGTTTGCGAAATATGCCACGAAGTTTCACAAAAATCTTTGGAGTTCCTCGTTGCTTCAGTCAGATATCCTCATCTCAACCCCGAGAACGTCCTTCACCATTTCATACGTCACAAATGCAATTGCTATAGAAGGGACGACCTTTAGGAAATTGGAAAAGGCGTAGTGAGAGTCAGTACCAGACTTACAAAGTTCTCTTTCTGAAAAAATTATTAGTTAAGAAGTTCATACAAAACAGAATATATATATATATATATATATATCAAATGAAGTTGATCATGGAGTTTGTAGTTATACCGACCTTTACTGAATTGGGGACCAAACCCTTGTACAATGCTCCAAATCCTTCATTCCGAACTGTTTTCCTGAAGGCGTCAACCATGCCAGTATACTCAAGGGATGCCTTGGTCTTTCCATCACCTGTCACAACTGAAGCAGCATCTCTCCAGCCCACCATCTGCATTCTTCTTCGGATGACATCAAGAGGGTAAGCAACTGTCTGGCCAACAGTTCCAGCAGCAGCCCCACATGCAAGCCTAGTTATCACACCCAATTCATTGTTATCAGCTAGTCCAAATGGTTTAGCTTTAACCAGCCAGTCTTTCAGAGATTCATAAACCGCAAAGTTGAGACCCACATATGGTATCTGTGCATAACATTGAATATATTAAGGCATCCACACAGAGGAAAAAGGACATCTACTGTATTATGATCATTTAGCAGCTAACAAATGCAAAGCTATTAGAAATGACTTGCAGTTTTACATCAATGAACAGAAACATCCTTGTTCTATGCATCAGAAAAACAATTCATAACTGAAACGGAAGTCTACATACATGATGTGTCTAATCATGGACTTTGATGATGCAAATGCACATGATTGAGCGGTCACAAAATTATAGAGAATATTGCAATATAAGACCACGCAATAATGTCAAACAAGTACTCACAACTCCTATGACAGAAGGTAGCCATCCTTTGTACAAAGCCCGAGGGCCTTCTTCTCTGAGTACTGTTGAAAGAGCATGGAAGATTCCTCTATACTGACGAGGAGACATCTCTGTCTGCCAATACAAACAGACAATGTTAAGCCATCAATGATTGTATGGCGGGAAAACAACTGTGTTCCACAATAGTGTATCCAGGACAAAATAACAGAAGTTGAATGTACACACACAAATTTTAAAAGGTACCTGGACGGTTAGCCGACCCCGTACCAAGTCCATGGGGTAAGTGGCTGACATGGCAATAATTCCAGCACAGGCACCAGCTCCAAGACGTAGAACAGGAGTGAGCTCGGCCTCTTCTGCAGAAGTTAAGAAATAACCATGAATGTCATCTTTAGTAAAGAGAAAAAAAAAAAAAGACTCTAAATCTCAACCAATACAACATTTGCTTCTTATCAAAAAAATAAAAGAAAAACAATAACATTAAACCCCCTCACACCCCCAAATATTTTTACAAGATACACGTGCAAATGACAACATCAACCCACACCAGCAACTCAAAACATTAAGCACAATCAAGAAGAATTTTTTCCAAATATAAAAAGCTAGAAAACTCTCCCTCTGTTGACAAGGAACCAATTATATATGTTAATGTTGGATTTTTAGATTACATGGAAAAAGATGCAACACTTTTCTGGATGGTAAACTATTTCAAAAGCCTAACTATTAGTAATAAAGCACTACATCATTCCCAAAAGTTAATAACTTTTGACTTGAGATATTCTATGACCTTCATGTTCACACACAAAGGAACAAACCGATGCATGTACAAACCCCATTAACAACAGAGACCTACATAATATGAATGCCTACACATCACACATAGAATCAAGAAAATAATTCAACTTGCATTTCATATAAACTGCCAAGGGAAATTGAAGATTAACAGTTGGTTATAGACGTCATGAAAGTTCAAACATTTAATTGACAGGTAGAAGAAGAAAAAGATAGAAAGTTGGGGCATACCATTTCCAGATTGCTGACGATAAAACCATAAAATACCCCTGTTCACAAAAAAAGGGTGTTGAAGCAGAAGATTGATAATTAGTCAGATAGGAAAAAAGAAAGGTACTGACATGAAAAAAAAAAAAAACTACATAATCTTCTCTATTTAAAGGTGATAGAAATTTGGAATCAGAAATGATAGAGGTTGATATATAAACAAATATAATAAAGAAAACTGAAGAAAAGGGAAGCACTGGAACATACTTAGATGCTTCCTCGTAACTAAAGAACTTGACTGCTGAGTTTGGGACAATACGAGCACAATTAGTGCCATTCCCTTTAAACAATCCTCTAAAACCCTCAGTTTTCCATATATATTTCAAGCCCCGAATTGTTCCATTGTATTTTAGATTATGAGGATTTTGAACCTGCAATATTTCACAACCAAATTCTATTTAGCCCAAAAAGAAAGTACACAACAGAAGTGCAGAAAAATTAAAATCCTTGAGGTTGTAATATCAGCATGGCTAATAATGTCATAAGTACGTTAACACTTATTATTAACTACCTGAAGCAAAATCTTTAATCTTTCTAAGGGAGCAACAGCAGTACGAGACCTGCAACAGAGAACACGAGACAGAATTAAATGAACAAAATGCTTGTGTAAACCTCAGTGTAACCATACAATTTGTAACACTGAATAAGGTGTATACAGTTTGTATCAATTACCAGAGTTGGGTATGTTGCAACTTGCAAGCATGTCAATTGAAAACCGTATTCAGATAATTAGGAGTTTATGCTTTGTAAACTCATAATCCTTAACTAAGCAATTGTAAATCGTATTTCCCAGCTAATTTGTCTAAACAATAAAGAAGACTCAGAAAAGAAAATCTGTATTTCTCCTAGAGATCCATTGAAATCTGAAAGATATTATTTTTGGCCCAAAATATGTCCTCAATTTCCCACTTCTTCAAAAGCATAGGAGGAATTTCACTTTACACTCAAAATAAAAAATAAGAAGTTGTTGCTAAAACTTTGAGCAAGAAATATTCAACACATAAACAAACAAGATAAACACTATATGGCAACAGTTAGTCTATAGTTCCACACAAAAATGGAAACTTGGCAAATAAAATAAAATCGACGCACTCGCATGGATAAACTTGACCATAACAACCATACAAACCGTATAAATCAACAAACTAACCGCAACAAAAACATAACAAAACATTGAAACAAAAAAAACAGATCAAACAAAACTTACACTCCACCAGCGATACCGCCAGCCGCTAGAGACTTTGCGATACTGCGAAGCGCATGGCTCGGCGCCTTCACTCCTTCGCTAGCCAGCTTCGCCTCTTCAGCGAGATTCACTATCGTCGAAACAGCAGACTCGCTCTTCACATCCTCCGTCGACGCCATTTAATTTTCCAAGAAAATAGGAAACCCTAAGTCACTCCGTCAAACTCACGGCGCCGACCGGCTGCCGGTTATCGTCGCTTTTATTTCCTCCTCCTCCTCCTCCTCAATCTATCCAAAAAAAAGAAAAGAGTGAGCTCCTTGAGGTTTGTAGAGGGAGAAGAGACGGAGGCGCTTGCTTCGTGAGAGAGAAAATGATTTGTATACGTTCGTATCGCGCGGTACAGGATGTAAATAAACAGAATTCTGTTGTACGATCGCCGCATTTTAGATGGTAATTAGTACTAATCTGAGTACATTATTAGCATAATTAAACTTAATTATGCATTCTAATAATTAAGTAAAAAATTGTTTATAGTACCCGAGAGTGAAAATAGATAGTGCAAATATTTTTATTTTTCTTTTTTCTAATAATAATCTGACACGTGGCTACGTCCTGTTATATAAAGGAAATTTGAGAGGCGACGTGATATCAATGTCCACGAATCTCTGAAAATTTAACCACGCTAAGTAAATTACTTGTGTGGATGGGTAAAAATTCAGGCATGCAGTGAATGAAAATGTAAAGAATTTACAGTTCTTGACATGGGTAATTTTATTTTTTTCATAATTGGCAAGCTTACGTGGATTTTGTTAATGTGTAATGATCATTTGTCCTGATAATGCAATGATAAGTTGGTTTTCATCTTGTTTGTGCCCAACAAAATAACATGATTAAAAAATATTTATTTATTTATTATTAATAAATAAATTTATTTTATTAATTAAATAATCATAATGTATCAATTATACTGATACAATCACGCTACGGTGATACCTAAAGTTTAATTTTTTTCTACTTCTATTTGCTTGGAGAGAGTAGGAAATTGGACACTTGGAGTTGGAATAAGCATTCCTCATTCAAGAGCATATCAATGTCATTGGATGTCATTGCCAAATTTGTGGGCGAAAGAATAAGCATTTCCTTATTCCAAGGGTGTGTAGTTGGATATCAATGCCAAAGCTTGCCAAATTTGTGGGAAAATTTGATGCTTCAGCCCTCGGGTCCACGTATTTTTTTGGCGCCTTTTGTCATAGTCCAGCAACACGTGTATTGACATCTGTCCCGAAACGTCGATGGAAGATAGGGCCACTGAAATCTCATCAAGTTCCGGACGTTGAAACTGATAATTTCCTTCCACAAAACTTAAAATTATATAAAATTAAAAAAAAATCACCTTTCTTTATTAATTAACTTTTTTTCTTTTGTGTTTCACTCGTAATAGTATTTATTTAACTAATTTATTATATTTTTATGTAATATTATCAATAATAATAATAATGACAAAACCACAAAAAATTAGTGATATCTTTTTTTTTTATATATTCATGATAGTATTTCAAATTATCGATATAAATAATTAGTTAAAATTTTTAAAATTTAATTAAAATTTAAAATTTAAAATTAATTATATATTATTATTTATTTTTTAATTTAATATATATTTAATAAAAATATATTTTAATTATAAAATAATTTTAGGTGAAATAGTTATATTATATTGTGATGATGTACAGTAAAATTATTTAATTAATAAAAAAATTATTATTAATAAATATTTAAAAAATTAAAATAAATTTTATTTAAAAAATATAAAAATTAAATTTATCACATCATTTCTTGTAGAGGCAAGACGAAAGTGCAGATGGTCCAATCAATCACTGATAAATGTTCTTTATTCTGTTTCTGGTTCACAAAGGGCAAGGAATATGGAACCCAAGTCTTTTCTTTCACTACAACTTGAAGCTGTTGTTTTCCAGGTGTTCAGATAAATAAGAATTTGTCTACCGAAAATGTGATGGATTCTATCCACATATCTCTGTCCCATTTCTTTGTTTAGTGGATATCTCTGTCCCATTTCTTTGTTTTGGATTCTTCCACTCAAACGATTCTGAGCCATGCCACTTATCAACGTCTTGACAAGGACATTCTCAAGCTTTCAACAATGTTCAGAAAATGCCGGGAGGCGGCCCCCACACCGCATTGAACACCGTGCATTACGGAAGACACGAAAAGCCGGCCAGCCAATAGAGCAGTACGGTTCATTTGATTATTCAAGATGACAATTATGAAATCCGAGAAAATTCGAAAGCAAAAAGAATGAAGCATCAGTTCCTTTATTTAATCCTTGCAATGCTTAAAGAAGCCTCTTTTAACCTACTTCGCGGCTCATTAACTGGCTATACTCTCTCGTCCCACTTCCTCAAATGGTAAAAAATAGAGTAGAGTTTGAGAACTTGGCACGTTGAACCAGAAGAGTATGGAGAAAACCGCATATATAATACAAGTGCGGGTAGGTAGCCTTCGTTAAAAATTAAGAAACATTGACAAATATGAGCTAATGCAATAACTCCAACTGCAGCAAGTTCAGCAGGACATTAATAATTCTCCATCTATCTTGAGTTGACTGTTCGTGGGTCTAAAGCATGCGCATTTTGCCATCAACTTGCCCACTTTTGGGCAATTTTAAGCTGGCATCATGATGTCATACTCTCCAGAACTCCATTGACTATATGTTTTGTTACCCACTTCTGATCAGAAAGGTCGTATACAAAAAGACTGATAAACTTAGAGATCAAAGGGCAAAAAGTGTGGAGAAAATGGTGGAGAAAAGAGAAGGGAACTCAAGAATCATATGGGATTGTGAGAGTCCACTCTATGATTCATATGAATTAGCTTCAGTTGGTAATCTCATTGAGAGGAACATGATGGTCTTGCCATCTCCATGTGGATCGTCAAAGCCATTTTCCATCGGACCGAGTAAGTTGAGATCAGATGAAGGTTTAACAGTGAAGATGGATGCTCTTGGTAAAGTTGGATTCTTCTCCAAATTTGTAGGGAGGAACTTGTGGAAAAGAAAGTTGGCTGCTGATCAAGAAAGGAATGACAAGGCCAAAAAGCTCAGGAGGGTGTTCTGTAGTTTCTGTAACAGGGTTTGGTCTATGCAGAAAAAGAAGTTACAAATTTGAACAGGGTTTGTTTTAAGATTGAGGGGGTCATTTCTTTCTCTTTTCTCCTTTTCTTTTTGTTTTCTCTGTTTATAACTGGTTATCTCTTCCTTTCTTTCCTCACTTGTTGAGTCTGTAACAGGGTTTGGTCTATGCAGAAAAAGAAGTTACAAATTTGAACAGGGTTTGTTTTAAGATTGAGGGGGCCATTTCTTTCTCTTTTTTCCTTTTCTTTTCTGTTTTCTCTGTTTATAACTGGTTTTCTCTTCCTTTCTTTCCTCGCTTGTTGAGTCAGTTACATAATATTTATGTAGATTGATTGTTGGTGTCGGAAATTCGAGTGCATTCATTGTCTTCCTTTCTTTCCTCTCCTGTAAGCAATGGTTAGGCCTATCACTATCCGACAGTGGGCATATTAGGCTTAAGCCTATTCACGTAAAAGTCTTAAAAGACCTCATCCCATTGTTCTGACAAATAAGCAAACAATACAGCAAATGCGGGCATCCATTCATGCCCTAAACTTCTAAACCAACGCAGACAAATCGTTTCGCCCACTTCCGTCTCTGTGCTTGGCTTTCTTGTCTGTTTGCTTCCTCTCTACTTCTTCTCGGACCATTAACACCTAAAAAAACCGCCATTTTCAGGTAATTATCTCTAATTTTATTCCAAAAGTTATAATTTTTTGGTAATTTAGAGTGATTGATTTGATGGCTCTTTGTTAGTTTTTCTTTTTAGTGCTTAATATGTTCGTTTTTAATTTGAAAATTTATGATATAAAAATTTATGCAGATTTTTTTAATAAAAAAATAATTTGATATTAAATTTATGCCAACGCAAATTTAGAAGTATTTATTCCAAATTTATACAGTAAAGTCATCCCTGTTAATTCCTTCGTATTTCACCATATCTTAACGAATCTCCTAACATCAGTGGACTCTGCTGGGCATACACTCGTAAACAAATACTTTCCACAATTCAAAAGTCCAAATAACAAACACTACTACGATTGACCAGAACAAATGTACTTTTTCATTTTGTGTCATACCCGTATGCAATAAATCCGCGGGAAAATGGATATTGTTCTTGTTAGTTGAGAAGATCAAATCACAGATGAATTCAATATTTTAAGTGAAATTTAGATGCTATTAATCAAAGAGTGAAGTTCCCTCCCTTTATTGACGAGCCCTCTCGGTGGATTGTCGTTTGGCTACTGTAATGAATGGTACTTCAATAATTTCAAAGCCCCAGCATAACAATATTTTTATATCTTCTTCAAGGGGAACAGGTTTGGTCGTGTCATCGTCAACAGTAGCCACTGCAGACTGCAGTGCTCTTTCTTTTTTCGCACACCAGGTAGCTCAAATTACTATTTACCTCCTTCTCATATAAAGTGAAGAATGCTACCGTGTTTCTTATTGTGTTAAGTCTCATTTTCCAGGAAAACTGTCGGCTTTTTCTTTCCCTCCAAGCTATCACTTTTATTGGCAACCGCAAAATCTCGGTTCTCTATTACATGTTCTGCTTTTTCTCTTCTCTTCCTTCGCAGAGTATTAACAAAAAAAAAAAAAAAAACAAACGGGAAACAAACACAAGGGTGTTGTTTGCTTGTTTATTACAAGTCCGGGTCCATGTTTTATTATTGGATATGAAATCACGACAGATTCCATATTTCGTCTCTGAAACATGGAAAATGTGGGAATTTTCTTACAAACCTCAAAGTTCATGAGAGAAAGAACCTCAAAAATGCTAGCCGAGTGTCTTATATAGATCGCATTTGTTTGAGTTTCTTCCTTTTGAATTATATTATTCTCTCTTATAGTAGAAGAAACCATATTTGTATAATTAACTACGGTTTTGAAGATTGTTAATGTTTGTTGCGGAAATCCAGGCTATTTCGACATTAACTGAGTTGGGTTTATTTTAACATTCTGGGTCTTGGTTTTAAAATGCATAAAAATGGCTGAAGCGTCCGAGATTCGGTTGGTTCATTGTCCAAATATGGAAAATTGCTACCAGAGCGTCCTGACTACTTTTTATATCGGCGTGGAGGTTGCCGTACTGTTCTAAAATGTTAGTTCCTCTCTCTGTTCCTTACCATTAATTAATGTTAAATCACAATTCAATATTTGTTTTGGTCTTGCTTTGGTTGCTGAGAAATCGAAAAAAATTAGTTGTAGCTTTAAAAAAACTGTCACATCCTTCTGCCTTGTTTTTCGTTATTTTAACTGATATTCTTAATCTGTTATGATGTTTTTGTTTTTTGTTTGTTGCCTCGTTGTTTTCCAATGAAGCAAATTGGAAAATTGGGTTATTTTGTGAACTTAAGTTAATGCCTTAATCGCGCAGCCAAGAAAAAGTCGCCTACAAATGATAGATTTTTGGAGAATTCCAATAAGGAGAAGAATGTAGAAGGAAGTTTAGGTAGTTTGTCGGAGACTGAGAGGGATGGTCATAGAATTGAGGTTTATAGTGAAAAAGACAGAGATTTTGTACAAAGAAATGTTGATCGGATTAGTGTTTCTTCTTCCAACAGAAGAGCTTTTGGTAGGTAATTATTATGTAATTGTGGAGAAAGTTAAGGGTTTGAGACTTGGTCAAAATAATATTGAGAGAAATTAATTATGTTGATAATTGTAGGCAATCTTCGAAACACCCAATTGATGTTCAGGCTAGTGGAGATGATCACGACATTAGCAGATTCGAGGGGAATCCTAGGGAAAAGACTCATGATGACAGGAAAATGGTTCCGTCTGAGTCTTACGGGGAGCCTGCTGCTTATAATGTTTCAATGCAACAATTTTTCTGGGATAACCATGTCATAAGTCCACCTAATTTCAATCGCAGCCTCAGACCTGCTCCTTTTATGAATGATCGTAACTTGGATATGCATAACATCTATTCTCCTCCAAGGGATGTTCAGCATATGATGCCGCGATCCAACTATGAGGACCCATTACGGTCACAAATGCTCAGGAAAATTCACAATCAACCACCACCTCTTGACTACTATTTGGGGCTGGATTTCAATCAAGATCTCCCTGCATCTTATTCACGAGAACCGTTCCTTCTTCAGCCTGCATGTTCGTGTTTACACTGCTGCAACAAAAATTGGCACGTTCCTCCGGAAGTCACTCAGACTGGCTTTAGTAGTGGTAGTTTGGCGTGATCTAATTTCTACCATCACGTCAATCCTGTTGAATTTGGTCCTAAGAACGATGTTACCATTGGGACCATTCCTCCTCCATTGCACTCTCAAGATCCACAGCTGCACACAAGATGGCCAAGTGACATTGATTCAGATGTTGATACTTTTTATCAGAGTCGTCCTAGAAGGGCGCTGGTAGCCCATGGGAATAGGCGGATCTGTCGCTCCATAGCAGGAGGAGATCCTTTCATGCTGTGCTGTAATTTCTTGGATTTGCTAAAACTGCCTAGAAAGGTTCTGAAAACGACAAATAATCTGCTGAAACTACAATGTAGCACTTGCTCAACTTCCTATTCACTTGGAATTAAGAACAAAAGCCTAATAATTTCTGTTCCCACAGACACTGAGAAAATATCTTGTGAGGCTGATGATGTTTCTCTTGACCCATCGAATGGAGGCATTGTAAGAGCTCATGATTGTTCAATTGCTGGTGGCATGAACCCCTGCTCCATTGATTTTGATTCTGGTTATAACTTTCAGTCTGCTGATACCAAACAGAATTTACTTTTGGAAGAACAGATGTCGAACTTGAGTGAATCTGAGAAGATGCCAGGCTACACATCTTCAGCTTCTATTTCTAAGGAGGAAGAGAAGAGCCGGGATAGTGTAATTGTCGAAATAGATGTTTTCAAATCTGCTGATCTGCCCTCAAAAGATGACGTGTCTCCAGTTGCAGGTTCACCTTTCAGTAACCATTTCGATGGTTCTGCTTCAATCCATGCGATGACTGGTAGTGGAGTCAGAACCAGAAGTAAATGGACAGATCAAGAGAAGGTTAACGTTACCAAGATTGGCCCACAACAAAATGCTCAGAAAGATGTATCAATGGACACTGTGGTGGAAGTTTCTTTCAATGAGTATCTGAATACCAACAGAATGATCAACAAGGGACATAAAACCTTTTTGGTGGGTCTTATCAAGAAAAGGTTTAGAGATTTCTCAGGATAGACTCAAAGTACAGAGAATGGAAGACCTAATGTTTCAGTTAATAGACAGCAGATACCAGACTGTTTGATTAAAAAGGCTGAAAAGCATACTAGTCCAATTGAACCTGGAGATTACAGGTGAGATTTTCCACTGGTTCACATCGGGGAGTATATTTCGACGAGTGATTGCTTTTATTAGCATAGACCTATGCTGAAAGGTGCCGGGAAGATGCCATAAGAACTCTACATGATTATATAGTGCAACTAGAAATTTTTTTGAAAAAAAGGGGAAATGATGAATTAATTCTTTTCCAAAAAATGATATTGGTACTTTCAAAGCACATTGTAATAAATAGAGGCTGTCTAACTAAAGTGTCCTGCAAGGGTTGGTCTTATTTTCTGTAACAGGGTTTGTAATCTTATCAAAGAATGTATGTACAGAATTATCTAGTTTTCTTTGAAATATTGATGTTTTCTCATCTGCATGGCCCAGGTATGATACCCGAGCTGGATTCTGGGGAGTGATGGGCCAAGCTTGCCAAGGGATAATTACTGTGAGATCAGTTGTTCCTTGTTTATAAATTATTTACTTGCTGTGCAGTTACCTGTTTATTTATCTGTATGATGTTGCTTTGCAGCCTTATATCAAAGAATTTAATTATCCCATGCCGGAAAACTGTGCTGCTGGAAACACAGGTGTGTTTATAAATGGGAGAGAGCTTCATCAGAAAGATTTCGACCTACTTACTAGCAGAGGATTACCAGCTACTAGAAATAAGAAATATATTATTGAGATTTCTGGGAGAGTTTTGGAGGAGGACTCCGGGGAAGAATTACATTGCCTTGGCAAACTTGCCCCAACTTGAAGTGCTATTGCTTGCTTGCAATTGATCATCATTTGGACTCAAAACTTCAATGCAATGCTGAAATGAGTTCTTATCATACACAAATGTCAAAAGCATATCTTACAGCTTTTGTTGTCGATGATGTTCAAATAATAATCAATTGCCTCATTTTTCCTTCCTGTTTGTGTCTTCACTTTTCTACATTTTGTAATAAAAACTACTGTCAAAACTAACATCTTTAGTACTCAAATTGTTAATTATTGACAATTTTAAACAGTCTTGAGAAGGTAAAGCATGGATTTGGCATGCGGGTTCCTGAAGTGGCCTTGTGATTGAGCCATGCGGTTGATTTTGTTTCCTATAATGTTTTCAACAATGGGGGCAATTTCTCTGCATATTACCAGTATATGTTACAGTAAGCACCAACTGGAGAGCCAAAATCTTATTGTAAATTGCACTTATAACAACAAAATTTTCACGAAATAGTCGTCTTCATAAAATTTACAGGCTAACTTTTGCAGTTGGCGTTTCCCTTTCACCCATCATTCATATTCAGGAAGGTGGCTCATCATCCATCATGAAAAGAACAGAACCAGATAAAAATAAATAAATAAAAAATTAAGGAACTGAAAAGAAAAGGTGCGAGATAAAAATAAATAAAACAACTAACTACAAGTCATTCAATTTCATAGACTTCCTCTTCTATTTGGTCAACATTCTCAAGCTCATACCTACTGGCTGATCCGTTTTGTGGGAAGAAGGAAAAGGGTCCATTTGAAAATGAGAATTTGTGTTTGTCATTGGGCTATCAATTTCATGTCACTATCACACAAAGTTGACCTAAGAATCAACAATCCTGGCGCAAATTTAGACCCTGCGTTTGGTTGCAAAGAAAGAAAACCCCAATGAAGTAAACTTCTGTTTCCATTAAGTAGTTGTGGTTCTAACATCTTTCATTGTCTCACTCTTTTTCCTTCTGTCTGCAATTACAAATGTAGCATCATGCTAAGGTTTTAACTCTTACCCAGTGTTCTGCCAAACAACAAAGTGTACTACCATGCTGTAGCTTGATTTTTTTTATACAACCAATGTTCAGTTTGACATAACGTGTAGTCCATTTGGATCTTAACACCAGTTCTCTTCACAGTTTCCTTGTACTGTTCATTCTAATAAAGGAAAGTTGTAGACAACATTACAAGGAAAGGAAAACTAATTACTTGTCTACTTAAAAAATAAAGAAGAATCACTAATTAACTTTCTTGGTAACAACATTTGCATGCGCCAACCCATAATTAGTATATGATTAATCACTTGCACGTCACTACAACGAGCAAATTTTTTCTTACAGAAATACTTTGAACTAATAGATTAATAAATAAATAAAATAAGTGAAAAAGGTAGCCATGCCAACGAAATCTGCTTTGACAACAGTCGTCTTCTTGTAAGAAGCAGCCATGAATATTTATTGATGGACTTCAATGTCGGTTACTTTTATCTACTCGATTTTTTCATTAATATTTTCAGATTTCCAGGTAATAATCTGGATTTAATTCAATTCCCAGATTTGGTGAGTGTCAAATGTGAACCTATTTTCGTCTCATGAAAAAAAAAGCCTTGATTTTACTGTGATAAACCACTGATTGATTGTTAGATATAGAGAAAAATAGTGTTGAAAGTGTGAGAGACTCAAAATGACGTTGAACTGGAAGCTATGTTTGTCTCTGAACAAGCACAATCACTTGCTTACTAAGCTAGCAGTGCCATTCTCTTGATGGGTCTCGCGTTCAGGCTCTTCTTTTTCAAGTACGAAGAGTTTCCGTCGCCTGATTTAGAGACGCCTGTTGATAAAACTGACGTGGTGGAAGCAAAATCACCGGCTGTTTTAACAACTAATGCTTCAGAATATGAAGATGAGAATCCCAAACCTCAAAAAGGTAAATAGAATTTTGCTTCTTTGAATTGCGTTTCGGTTTTGTTTTTTTGGGTTCTCCCTGTTTCTTTCTATTTTGGTTTAAAATATGTTTTATCATGGAGTGACCCGTTTTCACTGTTGATGTTTCAGAATATGATGATCAGGATGAAATGCCTCAAAAGGGTAATTAAAATTTTCTTCTTTGAATTGGGTTTTTGTTTTTCCCGTTTCTTTCTATTTTAGTATAGCATGTATCACGACTACGAACAAGCTCATATTTTCTGTTGCTGTTCCAGAACCTGAAGATCAGAATGAGATGCCTCAAAAAGGTACGAAAACCTTCAAATTCGGTTTGTTTGAGTTTTCATTTTTTTTTCTTTTTTCTGGTTTGGTATTGCAATGCTCGGGTCATTATTTCATCTGGGAGTAAATAACTACCATGACACCGACTGCAGAGCACTAATGGTTTTACGAGTAAAATATTGAAAGTTTAGATGGGTTTTGTCATTTTGTTATGTAAAGTAATACTCATTAAGATGGAGGTTGTGCTGATTGGTGTGGTGCAAAAAATTTTTTTTTTTGATCTATTGTTATTCATTCTAATGACCCTTTTTACGTAGTACTAAGATCTCCCATATCTTACATATTGTTAATTGTTTTGAACCTGTAACTGTGTTGTTAATTTTGTGTCTTGATGGAAGTATTGTTGGCTGAACCAGAAGTTGGAGCAGAAAAGCGCGATCTTTTTACTGGAGATTGGGTTCCCAACCTAAAAGGCCCAGTTTACACCAATGTTAGCTGTCCCTTGATTGAGGGTCACCAGAATTGTATGAGAAATGGGCGGCCAGAAAATTGCAAATTGCCTCCGTTTAATGCAGAGAAATTTCTTGACATGATGAGGAATAAAACATGGGGTTTGATTGGTGATTCGATATCTCGAAACAATGTACAGTCATTGCTGTGCATGCTCTCAACGGTAAGGGCAAGAATACTATTGGTATAGCAAATTTATATGTTGGTTCTGGATGTTAGAATTAGAAATTAGTTTTGGCCTTTTCTTACCTTGCTTGATGCTTTATCAAAACGCGATCCCCATGAAGCCCATTGTCATCATCATTGATGTGTAGCAGAACCTGATCCTTCAAACTTGTTTCCAATTGCGTTATCGTAGCAATTTCAAGGCAATCGTTTCCTTTCTTTTCTTTTGTTTTGGTCAATTCTTGTTGATTGTATCATCTTTTGTTGGTGATGTGCAATTAGTCATTATTTTTCAAATTGATCCTTTTCATGGATATTAAGAAAATTGTGCAACAAAAGAAAGCATTCATATTTTATGACAGTGATTTCTAGCAGGTGTTTGCCAGTGCTCCTTTGTTAGCCAAGGTGCGTCTCCATTTCTCGGTTTGGATATTGATCCATATCATTTTACTTTTAAGCTTTGTTCGTTTCCAATTTGTCTTGTTACTTGAAATAACAAGAGTAAATGTCCTGATTTGGATAAAAAGATGCAGTTTTTTCTTGGCACTGGATCTGATGTTAATCCTCAAACTTGATATACTGTTTATGAACGACTAAATGGATTTGAACCTTCATTTCCTTTTCTATTACGGATTGATGTGATCTATGTTCTCAGTTGGCCTTTCTCTTACGAGTTTTAGCCAGCAAGGCAGTTGTTTAAAATAGTAGTCATGTAGGCAAGGTGCAGTTGCCTTTTTTGGCTATAGGGCTTAATTGGCTTTCTGCTTGGTGAACTGTTAAAGAGTCTTTAATCTTGAAATTTCATCAGCATCCGTGTTCTGTACTTGTATCTGTTGCTGGGTCCTTCCAATTTCTGGACTTTTGTGCCTTCATACTCGCTCCAAAGCCAATATTACAGTATAATTTTCTGATTGTAAAAATCAATGGCTTTACTTTTTTGGCTCATTCTTGCTTCCAGCAATGCTAATTCTTTTTCCTAGGAAATTGTGATGTTCTCTTATTCAATTTACCCCTTACAGCGACCCATGTTATTCTTATTTTGCTTTTTGCTGTAAAGGAAACTCACTAGGTTGAACTTCTATGGTCCTCAGGTAGAACAAGCTGCTGAAGTTTATCAAGATGAAGAATTCAGGTCAAAAAGATGGCATTTCCCTTCTTATAGCTTCTCAGTGTCAGTCATTTGGTCCCCTTTCCTAGCTAAAGCTGCAATTTTCAAAGATTCTAATGGTGTTTCAACATCTGAAGTTGAGTTGCATCTGAACAAAATGGACAAGAAATGGACAGAAAAGTACCTGAACTTGGATTACATGATAATTTCGACTGGGAAGTGGTTTCTCAAATCTTCAATCTACTATGAGAATGATACGGTAGTAGGCTGCCATTACTGTCCCAAAAGGAACCTGACGGAATTGGGGTTTGATTTTGCTTATAGGAAAACCCTCAGTTCTGTTATGGACTTCACAGCAATTTCCAAACACAATGGACTGATTTTTTTCAGGACATCTACACCAGATCATTTCGAGAATGGGGAATGGCATAATGGGGGAATTGTAATAGAACAATGCCAGTTAAATATGGTGAGATTGAATTAAGGACTTTAACAATATTCTGCGGAACATTGAATTGGAGGAGTTTGAGAAGGTAGGGGGAAAAGCAGCTGAAAATGGGGTGAATCTCAAACTTCTTGACTTCACCAATCTTTTGTTATTGAGACCTGATGGGCATCCGGGTCCATACCGAGAGTTTCATCTATTTGCAAAGGCCAAAAATGCTAAAGTTCAAAATGATTGTTTGCTTTGGTGTTTACCAGGTCCGATAGATGCTTGGAATGATTTGATAATGGAGATGGTGGTTAATGGATGAAAAAAAATTGAAGACAATGGTATCTGCCTTATTCTTCACGTTAAGATTACGATACAAACCACAGGATTATGAATTCCTGTCCTGTGAATACCCATTTCTTTTCCTATTTTACATGTATCCCGGCATCCTTCCATGGATTCACCTGCCTGGGATTGTCAACCTTTGCGGGAATCGGAAAGAGAGAACAGATTATGAGCAGATAGCTATTTGTAATCCGTGTTGTTGTCCTTGCTGAGAGATCCATTGCTGTTGAAATATATTACAGACTAATAATTTCTGTTGACGTTTGTTTCCATTTTCCACCATCTATGCCTCCATTTGCATTTGTTGTGTTGCCTTTGCTTTTCTTTTCTTTTCTCTTCTTTTATTGGCAGGGCAAGGAAACTCCCCTTGCCAAATTTCAAAAGATTCAAAATTTTAGTGGGAATGAACGGTAATATTATATACCCACCAACGGTCATCACCTTCTAAACCGTTACCGGACTCCAAACCGCTCCTTAGAACTAAAGAACTCGCTTGAAATTTAAAAAATATGACCGTTGCACTCTTCAAATCTCCTCCTGTATAAACCTTTCTCTCGGTTAACGGTCATAACTCTTTCAGATCTTTAAACCCTTCGCTTTCTTTCTCCCTCCCTCCCTCTCTCTCAAGCCATGGCTAGTTCTGCTGTTGCTTCACTGACAGCCGCCACCGACCCGGTCCCTACGAAAAAACCAAGAAACAACCCTAGGAAAGCTTTGAAACAAAAGAATTCATCCGCCAACGAAGCAAATATCATGGCGCAAACCACATCTCACTCCCCAATTCCTAACCCACCAGACACAGATCCTTCGAAAGAGAACCACGAGAGCCTTTCTCAGCCTCGTTCTGAACCCAATAAGTCAGCAGGCAAGGGAAAAGCAAAGCGGGCGGCGAAAAAGCATGATTCTTTTGAGAAAGACTTGCAAGAAATGCAACACATGCTCGAGAAGTTAAAGATAGAGAAGGAGAAGACTGAGGAGTTGTTGAAGGAGAAAGATGAGATGTTGAAGATGAAGGAGGAGGAATTTGAAGTGAAGGGAAAAGAACAGGAGAAGCTTCGGATGGACCTGAAGAAGTTAGAGAAAATGAAGGAGTTTAAGCCCAACATGGTATGTTTTCTAGTTTTTCTATCTACTTTTTTAGTAAAATGTTAAAATAGGAAAGGGAAATTAGATTTACTGGTTAGATTGATGCTTTAAGCTGATTCTCAATTTCTGTGATTTCGTTACGGTTTGGGTTTTGTTCAATTCATGATATCTTGGATCTCTTTCGGTTTTTTGATTTTTTTGCTGTTTGTTTGCGGAGAAATTGTTGGGAAAGGGATGGAATATTGCAATGTCGATAAAAATATTTAGAATGATTTCTTGAAGGTTTGATTTTTGTACAAATCTTTCTTCAGACTTTCCCTTTTGTTCAATCTCTGAATGACAAAGAACAAGACAAGGAGAAGAAGAAGGGACGTCCTCAAAAGAAAAGGCCATCTCCACCATATATCCTATGGTGCAAAGATCAATGGAATGAGGTTAGATCAGAGAAATTGTTTTCCAATCTTATCGTAAACTAATGATCTTTAAATTGTTGATTGATTAGCCTTTGGGGTTCTGTTTTAGGTCAAGAAAGAGAACCCAGAAGCAGAATTCAAAGAGATCTCAAACATTTTGGGTGCAAAATGGAAGAATGTTGGTGCAGAAGAGAAGAAACCTTACGACGAAATGTATCAGGCTGTGAAGAAAGCCTATCTGCAGGTGATGGCCAAGGAGAAGCGCGAAAGTGAAGCAATGAAACTCTTAGAAGAGGATCACAAACAAAAGACAGCTATGGAATTGCTTGAACAATATCTCCTGTTCAAACAGGAAGCAGAGAAAGAGAACAAGAAGACAAAGTAAATTTCTCTTCCTCACTCTCTCTATTTTACTGGCTGTATGAACTCAGCTCATTGATTTTTCTACTGATTAAAGGAAAGAGAAGGATCCATTGAAGCCAAAGCATCCTGTGACAGCATATTTCCTCTTTTCAAATGAGAGAAGGGCAGCTCTGCTAGCAGAGAACAAAAATGTTTTGGAGGTATTTTGAATTGCTGAATTTGTTTTCCTCTTCAGGCCGAATGTGAAGTCTGGAGTTTGAATTTGAATTTGAACTGCTGGTTCTTTGGCAGGCGGCAACGATTGCTGGTGAAGAGTGGAAGAACATGACAGAAAAACAAAGAAAGCCTTATGAAAAGGTTTGCATTTATAGGCCACATATATCTTGTGTCCATTTTTTATTTGAAGCTTTCCCTAATTCCTGTGTTTTTGCTGGAAATCATAGATTGCAAAGAAGAACAAGGAGAGATATAGTCAGGAAATGGAGGCTTACAAACAGATGAAAGATGAAGAAGCTCTCAACCTCAAGAAGGAAGAGGAAGAAGTAATGAAACTTAAGAAACAGGAAGCCTTGCAACTGCTCAAGAAAAAAGAGAAGACAGAAAACATAATCAAGGTCATTTTACTAATTCAGTTATTGTTACCACCAACTTGGGTCGATTATTATTCTAGGTTTTGTGTCCATAACAGCGAACTGATTTGATTGACGTGGTGCAGAAAAACAAAGAGAAACGCCAGAAGAAGAAACAACAAGAAACTGATCCCAACAAGCCTAAGAGGCCTGCATCTTCATTCCTCTTGTTCAGCAAAGAAGCAAGAAAACTTTTGTTGGAGGAGCGGCCGCCGGAAACCAGCAACCCCACCATTAACGCGTTGATTTCAGTGAAATGGAAGGTAAAATTTTGTACATTTTTAGATAACATTTTGTGTATGAACATGTGAAGAAGCTAATTGATGTCTTTTGATTTCGGTTTATTTCAGGAACTTAGTGAAGAAGAGAAGCAAGTCTGGAATGCAAAGGCAGCTGAAGCAATGGAAGCATACAAGAAGGAATTGGAAGAGTACAACAAATCTGTTTCTGCCAATGATGAAAGAGTTGAGAAATGAAAGTTTTCGAGTGCTGTTGTGTTGAACCCATCCGGGTAGTAGTTGGCCATCAGTTTGATGGCATAGGCTAGGCGGCTAGTAGCTGGATATGACCTTGTGAATGGTTATATTGGAAGAAGTTTAATCTTATTGATCTGAGTTCCAACTTTGATCTGATCTACCAGTACAAATTTATATTGTACAAATTTATAGTTCCTTGTGAATGGTTAGATTGGAAGAAGTTGCAAGCTTTGGATTTCAGCAAGATGCATATTCACAATTTCGTGTAGCAACGCACGAAATCAAAACTCTTGGATTATACATCCATCAATGTTTACCATTCCAAATTGGCCCTGGGCCGCTCTTCTCTGATCTTAGTATCCAGCTAGAGCTTAATTTTGAAAAATATAGTTCAGAGATTTCTCTCATCTAAAAAAACATTGCCTGATTATTCACTCTCATTCTCTCAGAAGATTTGAAGAAACTTTACTTCCTGTGCAGGTCTCTCTAAAAGTTCCCCCCAAGGTACAATTCCTTAGAATATTCAGAATCACCAAGGGTTTTTTAGTGCCTTCGCATCCATCTCCATAGCTGTCATTTCTGGAAAATGGGATACTACCTGAAATGCAGATAATCTCAATTCTTACTAAAACTCTAGGTTTTTGGGTCTTCATCAGTAGATTAGCTTCCTTCATTGGAAGCATCGCAGCAAGTTATATCATTTATGATGGATACACCACTGGACTGCAAAATAATTTTCTTGATCTATGCTTCCGGATATTAATTTTAGCATGCCATCATACAGGCCACCTGCTACTGGGAAGATGGTAAAAGGCGTAAGGATGTGTTACACCATAATTTCTGGCTAAGGATTCTCTTCTTGCCTTTTTTACCCTTTGCTTTAACGAATATTGGCACGTAGTATCAAACATTTAATTATATTTTAAATTTTTTAATTTATATTATAAAATATAAAATTTAAAATTAAAATACAATTTCAATTATTAATTATAAATATATTAAGGATTTGATAAAAAATTAATAATAAAAAAAATCAGGACAGTATACTTGTCTGTAATTCTTACTACTTTTCTATCTAGAGGTGTCTAACTAACATGGCCGGCAATAAAAAACGAACTCATGAGAACCTGCAAGTCGGGTCAAACTCTGGCCGACCTAATTCTGGATATTGGGTGTTTGGAAACATACCGAATTTAAACATTCTTAAAAGCCTAATGCTAGACGAGGGACCTTCCTTGGCTCCAACATTTGTTCTCGGCCTTGCCGTTATCTTCGTTCTTCTTCAGCTCTTACCTATTGGCTTGGTAAGCTCACAAATCTACTCTAAAACGAAACCATTCAAGACCCTATTCCATTTTCTTGTTAAAATTGATGTAATCTTTCTCCCAATGCAACAACACAGGTTAATTCTCAAGTAGCTTTTTAGGTTATGGGGAAGCAAATAGCTGATGTAGAGCAAGGGCTGTTTTCCAGAATGAACTTTATTCCTAGCTAATTCTGCGGACACCGTACATGATCTTCTGTGGATTCATGGCAGCAATGCTTCCACTCTTTGGAAATATTAACGTTGTGGTCGGAGCAATTGGGTTTATCCCTCTAGGTTTCATCTTCTCAATGCTTCTCTACAACATAACTCACAAACTCCCGAATCCATCCTTCACCTACTGGATCAATACCTCTATCATGGTTGTGTTTACAGGCGCAGGAATTATGGGTTCGTTCTCCTCTGTAGGGAAGTTGATCCTTGATGCGAACGAGTTTAAACTCTTTAGTAGTAATGTGATGTATCAATTGATGCACATTTGAAATACATCATGCAATCAAGTCCTTCCAGAAACAGAGGCAGAGATATTTAACTCTTTGCTCTTGATACGCTTCAAATAGTGAAGAATTTGGTGATTCATGGAAGTTTCTGATTTAAAATTCAATTGCATATGACGCAGGATAAGGCGAAGAACATTAAATGTGTGAGCTAACTACTGCAGCAATAATAATTGACGAGTAAAGCAGGGACCAAGACTGCTTCAACATTGTCGTTTTAGCATCGTAACCATCAACAAACAGATACTGATAACAAAGGCCATGGTTGTCGTTTCATTAGAAAAACTAAACTATTGATTGCTCACAACGCAGGACACAGTTTATTCATTAGCTCGTGCGCTTCTCTTCATGCATCCATTCATATAACAATCAATTCTGAATTATTGAACCACCCAAGTCATCGTTCGTATCATTATCAAATTATTTAGTGCCTTTTTCAATTCCATTTTATTTTTTGATTTCATGGCCAAGCAAAAGCATCCATGTCTCGAGTTTTAAAGATCTTTGGATTCATTGGCTACAGAGACAGATTAATCAATCATTAAAGTAAAAGAGATAGTAGTGCGACATGCATGATCATGGGATCCACTGTGTTATTAACATATCGTTTGATGATCTTTTTCTCCATTTGATTGCATCATCCTTGCCATCAACTGTCTATTAATAAATGCTGACTTCAACCATGGAAAACCTCTAACACAGAGATAGTCCTACCTAAAACAACTCTTTCAATGAATGAATATATGGTCCATGTGAAGAGGCCGTGAACTTAGTAGTTTTACTCATTTAGGTCCTAACCAATGCGTCTGATTGTTCACCAACCATTGCAATATTGTCAAACCCTATTCTCTCCCAATCTCCCTCAATTCTTCTTATTAAATACCCATCTCTCTGTATTTTTTCTTTTTCACTTTGAAACGCACAAAAAGAAGAACAGAGAATGGAAGAAACTCAGCAACGTCCCAAAATGGTGAAGCTTCAGCTTCCTCCAATACAAACACATACCCAACATCGAGAAGCC
Source organism: Swietenia macrophylla (assembly GCA_032401905.1). NCBI lineage: Eukaryota > Viridiplantae > Streptophyta > Magnoliopsida > Sapindales > Meliaceae > Swietenia > Swietenia macrophylla. The sequence continues at coordinate 687,095 of CP135568.1, read as the reverse complement.
AACAAGAAGCTGCTCGTATGGGATTGCGGAAGCACACTCTACGACTCGTTCGAACTCAACTCATTCAAGCGCCAACTCGACTCAGCCATGGTTTCAAGAAGTCTCTCCATGCCTCACTTACCCGATCGTCGATCTACTCCCCCGTCGCCGCCACCCGTAGCCAAAAAATCATCTTCGAAAATTTCTCGGTCTCTGCAGAAGCTTCTGAAGGCTGTTTTCAAGTCTAAGCAGAGTTCTAGCTCCACGTTAAAGTTCCGGGCCTCCTCGGCTGAATACTGCCTGTATTATGATAAAACAGGAGCGCTTACAACCATTCCTGAAGTACCAGAGATTGACTTCGGTGGGCTGTCGCCGGAGATCAATTCTTTGGCAAGGAGAACAACATCGGATAGTTTTACAGCCCCTACTATTGCAATTTCGTGTGCTTAGTTAGTTACACATATATTCCGTTGTCTATATTTTGTTTTGGTAATGTTTTTGTTTTGTATGATCACGTACTCATTAATCACGGGAGTTCTGAACTTTGACCTTCCAAAGTCTAAATTATATAACTGCTGCTTTGGTCAATGTGTTTGGTTTCTTAAGGATTAGATTGTCCTAACCCAGATCGTTGGATTAAAGATATACATAGCAGTTTCATAGATTTTTTGTGTTCTTCATTGTTAAACAAAATATTTAGGTAGTTCTTGAATTTGGTTAACCGAAGGTTAATTTGACGGAGTGGCGCAGACAATATCGTCAGTGTAATTAATATGCAGAAACCGGACAACTGTGGCCGACTGCTTGAAGGGACATGATCAATACGATATTGTGTGGTTAGAACTTCATATACTGAGAAGTGGTAGTTGAGTTCATAATAGCAAGGATGGCAATTCAGATTTGATTGTCAGGTTTTGAAAGTTGATCAACTTTTTATTTTAATGGGTCTCATTTAAGGATGTCAATTCAGATTTTACCCTAAATATGAGACTAAATTGAGCTGAATATTGCTATATTTGACCCATGGATATCAGCAAAATCAGATGCCAACATACATGCAATATGATTTCTGCTGGTCCAGACTTAATACTTTCGAACATAATCTTGCTGACAAATTATAGCAAGAGCCCAATGGTTAGTTATGTCGTGACCATCATATCTCTTTTTCTCTCTTTCTGAAGCAAATTATCGTCATCTACACATGTACACATGGAGTTTTAATGGGAGTTCTCACCCTTTTGTGGTGGTTGAACGGTGCTTTCATATCTATGGCTTCCGAGGCTGTAGTTGAACTTAATCTAGTTTCGATTTTTATTACGTCACCTGTCTTTCTGTAAGAGATAAGAACACCTTTGAATTACCTTAAGATAAGGGAATTCAGCTTGTATCTGGGTGAATGGATCCACCTGTACTCTTAGTAGGTAAGATTTGAGGCTGTCTTTGTCTTCTGCAACTATCAACAGTAGCCACCCCAGTTAAGTTTCTCAGATTATTAGTCAAAAGTGAGATATTATTGGCACAAATTCGAATACTAATTGGCTGACAAATGAAAACCACTTCGTCTGTTCTCCGTTACGCGATTATGCTTAAAGGATGGTAAATTAGCTTCACCCAATACGTGTGCGGTGTGACAATTACCCATAATGGATTTATTCTCAGGGATACGTTGAAGTAAATATAATATCATTATTAGAACACTTACATAGTGCCTTCATTAGAAATAGTTTGTGTCTTTGTCTGCATGCAAGGTTTATCTCTTTACAAATCCCCGATCACGACCTTCGAAGAAATTTGGCGACCTGCATTAATAAAGAAAAGACACAGAATAGGAAACAGAAGCATGGGATTCTTGATCGGGAATAATAAATGGGCCTTAGCTCGGGGGCTCAAATTTAAGGCCCAGATATGTAATGGCCGCTTATTAATGTAAAATCTATCCCAGAAAATATTCCAGGACCACGTTTAATTTGTGCAGTAGTTTAAGCTCAGCCCACACGTTACGTTTGACTGGTCAAGGTACGCGGGTTTATTCATCACGATGACGTGTAGGAAGACCACGTTTACTTTGTAGATTGGTTTAAGCCAAGCCCACACGATACGTTTGACTTGTCAAACGCTGGCGGGTTTATTCATCACGACCGCGACGACCGCGACTTGCTCGGTCGGCCTCCCATTTATCGTCTCCTCCCTCGGACCAAATGAGCATGATACCACCATTTATCATTAATTTAATTATATTGATGTATAATTCATCGTATATATGATATTGAAATACATGCAAAATATCATGATACTTCATGGTTTTTAACTGCATTTATCAATTAAATTCAAAATAATTGTTATGTATAGAAAATTTAGTCTTTTATAATACAGATAGCGTTACTAACTATACAAATACAATAATAAAATATAATATAAATAGAAAGTTTGACTTTTCACAATATTTAAGAGGTGGTACCTATCATATTATTACAGTAATAAAAATAAAAAGTTTAATTTTCTATTATATTTAAAAGGCAGTGCCTACCATACAGTGATAATAATAACAAAAGATGAAAAATAAATAATACAGAATTTATGTAAAAAACTTCTAAATTAATTAGAGTAAAAACCACGAGTAAGGTAGAAGAATTCACTATGAAAAGTGAGTTTACAACTTCTCATTCAATATTATTCTCTCAAATATTTTGGAGAATACATTTAACCAGATTTTTGGTAATACTTTGAGAAAAATTGAGAAGTTATGGGATGGAAAAAAATTAAATTGGAATGGAATGGAATTGCACTGGATGAGAAAAACTGACGTAGGGAAGGTGCCTATTTATAGTGGAAATGACTGTCTGCTTAGTCCAATCATATTCTTCGATTTTTACCGCCTCAATCTGCTTTACATGAAATCAAATGGAATTTGATTTCAATTGCGGCCCGTAATTAAAAGTAAGATCGATTACAGACGAAGAAGTCAATTTGACTTCTTTTTCCTTCTGCCTTGCTCATTTATTACATTCTCCTACTTGAAGACTTTAATTGAGAATTAATCATATCTCCACACTATTCTTTCTACCTTGATATTCTATAATGTTTACATTTTTGCTAGGCCACAGGAGGATTGACACTGTTCAAACTTATCAATATTAATTGACTTAGTTAAGATATCTGTTAGGTTATCTTTAGTGTGTATCTTTTGCATGTCTACACTTCCATTCTCCACACTTCTCGTACATAATGAAATTGAATGTTTATGTACTTTGTTCTGGAATGAAAAGCTAGATTTCTTACAATATGCAAGGCACTCTGACTACCACAAAACATAACCATCTTTTTTTGTTTGTGTCTGAGTTCCTCCATAAACTTTCTAATCCAAATTGCTTCCTTGCATGCTTGTGTAGCTGCCATGTATTTTGCTTCTATTGTAGATAATATTACTACAGTTTGCAGTTTTGAAACCCAACTCACAGCTCTTCTTGCAAGTGTAAACACATAGCCTGTAGTAGATTTTCTTTTATTGAGATCACTTGCATAATCTGAGTTTACATAGCCTCTGATAATAAAATCTGATCTTCCATAATATAATGTAGCATCTGAGATTTCCTTGATGTATCTTAAGATTCTTTTCATAGCATTCTAATGCTTTTTGCTAGAATTTTTCATAACTCGACTAACTGCTCCCATTACTTGTGCAATGTTCGATTTTGTATATATCATGGCAATTATTAAACTTTTCACTACTGTTGCATACGTTACTTAAAATATTTTTATTCTCTCTGTTTCGTTACTGGGACATCTAATTGAGGATAATTTGTAATTCACAAGAAAAGGGTAGAGATTAACTTACAATCTTGCATATTGAAGTGTCGCAAGATTTTATTTAAATAATTTTTTCTGTAAAAGCCAAATCTCCCTGTATTTTCTATCTCGGTGAATCTATATCCTTATAATCTTGTTTGCTGATCCCAAATCATTTATATCAAATTCCCTAGTTAACTGGGTCTTCAATTCTTGGACTTGATCTTTGTTAAGGCCTGCTACTAACATGTCATCAACATATTATAGTTGAATGATGAAATCTCCACCAAATTTCTTGAAATACATATAATGGTCTAAGTGTAATATGTTATATCTAAGGCTAACGATAAAAGAATCAAATCTCTTGTACCAACACCTTAGCGTCTGCTTAAGACCGTACAAACATTTGGTCGACCTACAAACCAAGTTCTCTTTTTCTCTTTCTGAAAAATCCTCTGACTGGAGTATGTAAATTTCTTCATTGAGTTCTCCATAAAAAAATATAGTTTTCACATCTAATTGGTGTAGATATAAGTCAAATATAGCACACATAGGTAATACTACTCTAACTGTAATGAGTTGTACATAGGAAAAAAAATCTCATTAAAATCGATACTTTTTTTCTGAGCATACCCTTTAACCATCAATCTTGTAGACCTATTTATTTTCAATAGTTTTTCTTCCATGTGGTAGTAGTACAAGATCCCAAGTTTTGTTCTTATAAAGAGCTTCAATTTCTTCATGCATTACTATTATCCACAAAGATGCATCCGAGTTACTCGTTGCTTCTTGGAATGTTAATGGCTCTCCATCCTCTGTTAGAAGACAGTGTACAACATGACCCTCTAAAATATATTCTGATTGCCAAGATTGTATTCTTTTTTCACTAGTTGATCATCAAACTTCTGGAATTGTAAGCTCAACAGATTCTTCTTCGTGCTCTGATATTAATTCAGAAAAATCTTCATATTTTAATTTTTCTTCCACTTGAATTGTAGCAGTCTCTGGTTCTTCTTCTTTGGTACTATCATCACTTTTTTTTTTTGCAGTTTATCTTCTGTAAATATAACATTCATGTTGATAGTTAGCTTGTGGGCAGTGGGATCCCATAAGCGATATCCTTTTTACTTCATTAGCATATCCCAAGAATATACATCTTTTAGATTTTGGATCCAGTTTTGTTATTTTTTGGGAATTATACATCACATACACAGAATTTTCAAATATATAGAGGTTAGAGTAGTCAACTGGCTTGCTAGTCTACATCTCCATTGATGTCTTCAACTTAATTGCTATTGATGGTGACTGATTTATCAAATAACAGATAATATTGACTGCTTTTGTCAAAAATAATTTTGATAATTTTGCAGTTCTCAACATTGTCTTTGTTCTTTCTAACAAGATTCTGCTCATCCGCTCTGCCACTTCATTCTGTTAAGGAGTGTATAATATAGTGAACTACCTTTTAATACTTTTTTGCTGACAAAATGCATTAAATGCATTGTTAGTGAATTCTCCTCCATTATCAATTTTGAAACATTTCATCTTTTTTCTAAATTCTAATTTCACCCGTATTTTGAAAATTTTAAAAATTTCAAATACATCTATCTTTCTTTTAATTAGATACACTCAATATCTCCCAAAGTAGTCATCAATAAAAGACAAAATATTTTATTCCTCCCAAAGACATAACCAGTGTTTGCCAAACGTCTAAATGAATTAATTCAAGAATATTTTTGCTTCTAAAATTAAATGTGTTAAACTTTAATTTGTACTGCTTACTAATAACATACTACTCATAAAATGGTAAAGAAACTATTTTGAGACTCGAAAATAGTTTCTGCTCTGAGAGAATTTTTAAATCTCGTTTTGATATATGTCCGAGCTTTCGATGGCATATCATCGTTGATTCTTCTCCAGAAGTTGTTAATACAACCAATGTCTCTGCTTCCTACAGTATTTTTTCTTGTAACATATATAAGTTCGTAACTACTTTCTGTGCTTTTATGATCATAAGTACGCTGTTTACTATTTTTATGATCCCATTTTGAATCTGGATTTTACATCCAATCTCATCCAATTATCCTAAAGATAATAAATTATTCTTGAAACCTTTCACATGTCGTACTTCTTAGATAATGCGAGTCACACCGTCGTGTATCTTTAACTTGATGGTTTCAATACCGGCAATCTCCAAAATATGATCATCTTCCATGAACACAGTTCCTCTAGAGATAAACTTGTATTGATGGAACTATTCTCTCCGAGAAGTCAAGTGTCATGTTGCTACTGAATCCATGAGCCAAATATTAGTAAACTTCTTTTTGCCTTCAGTAATTGTTATTGCTTCGCTTTTCAAGATTTCTCTATTTTCACTGGTACTTGTCACATTTTCTTGAGAGCTTGAATTTACTTCTATATTTTTTTTATTTTTTAACACTCCTTTTTCACGTGCCCAACTTTGCCACAATTGTAGCATTTAACTTTCTTTTTACTTCTGAATTTTGATCTAATATGATTTTGACTCCCACTAGAGCCATGTTCCGTTGATCTTCCTCTTGTCACCGATAAAGCCTCCGCTTGTTGCGAGCTTGCCACCTTGTCTTCTTAATTTTTTTGCCTGTTTTCTTCTTTTAATACTGCAATTGCTATATAGTCGAAAATTAGGTTGTCGAAATATGTGTTTTGAGTTATCAAATTGACAATAAGTTGATCATTCGAGTTTGGTAAACTTTGAAGTAAAAGCTATGTATGTTCATTTTCTTCTATTTTATGACCCAACATTGTGAGTTGAAAAAATAGAGTTTTTAAAGCATTGATGTGTTATGTCAGAGTCATTGATTCTGATATTCAAAAAGTGTGAGTTTTTTCTTGAGAAAAATTTTATTGTGAAGCGATTTTACCTCACATAACTTTGTAAGAGCATCTCAAATCTTCATTACCGTATTTTTTTCTTCGACGCTTGATAATACTTAATCAACTAATTCCAAGTGTAGATTAATCATTGCATTTTCATTCATTTCATTCCACTTCTCACTTGTGATATTTTCCGGTCTATCTTCAATAGCCGCCAAACACTTATCTTTTCTAATAATTATTTTTATTTTCATATTCCATAACAAAAAATTACTCTCGTTGAACTTTTGAATTTCAAACTTTGCTGCCATTATCCCGATCTACTCGAACTAACTCTCACTATTTTATGTGTATGTGAACAGTGCCACATATTTAGACAGTACCTCATTGAACGAGTACAACAACTTGATGCTCCGATACCACTTGTCAAGATAGTTTAGGGACTTTTAACTGCAACTATCAATGAAATTCAAAATAATTGTTATGTATAGCAGGCTTAACCTTCAATAATTTAGGTGGCATTGTCAATCATACAAGTACTACAATAAAATATAATATAAATGAGAGATTTAACTTTCTACAATATTTAAGAGGTAGTACCTACTATATTATTACAGTAATAAAAGTAAGAAATTTAACCTTCTATTATATTTAGAAGGCAGTACTTACTATGCAATGATAATAATAATAGAAGATAAAAAATAAATAACACAGAATTTACGTGAAAAATCTCTATATTAATTGAAGTAAAAATTACAGATACGGTAGAAGAATTAATTATAAAAAGTGGACTTACAATTTTTTATTCAATATTATTCTTTTAAATATTTTAAAAAATACACTCAATTAGAATTTTGGTAATATTTTAAAAAAAAATTAAGAAATTATAAGAAGGAAAAGAATTGAATTAAGATGAAATAAAATTATATAGAATTAAAAAAATTAAATTGAGAAATTTACCTATTTATAATAAACCGCTCACTTCTCTCAATCATATTTTTTTATTTTTGTGTTCAAAAAATTAAATTAAATTTAATTTCATTGCAGTATGCAATTAAAAGTAAAATGGATTTGTCTTCTTCTTCCTTCTTCTGCCGTTCATTACACAAAACATGTTGGGCAAAAAGGTGATGTGATCACTGCTTGGTAAATTGGGGATTGCATTAATTACGAAGCAGTAGAACGTGATGCACATGGTGCAAATATAGCACGAGTTTTGCATTGCACTTTCCTTTTTATTTTGCATAAAATTTTAGACATCCATGTATTTACGAAGGCAGCTGAATAACAAGGAATTTTGTGCAAGGAATTCTTCGTAATTATTTACTTTTACTCTCCAACTTTACTGTTAACTACGCCAACAACCCATTTGTATTTGGTACTCACAACGTGTCGCATTACGCCAACAACCCTCTTGTATTTGGTCATCACATGTCACATCACGATTTTCAGCCTCAAATTCACGAACACATTCCCGTCGTAAGCCGATAGTCGTCGTCATCGTTTTAACGAGTATCATCTGTCACTCGGAAGCTCTATATAACCTTCCCTGAAACGTTTCTCGACGTGTAATTCGGAAGAAATTAGCCCAACAATGGAGAAGCAACGCAGAGAAGAAACACTACACCATATTGCCATGGTGCCAACTCCAGGGATGGGCCACTTGATTCCCCTCGTTGAGTTAGCCAAGCGACTCGTTCTTCAACACAACTTTCTTGTCACGTTTTTTGTTCCAAATGACGGCTCACCCCAGGAACCACAAAGACAAATTCTTCAAGCTCAACCCAAATCCATTTCCGCCGTCTTTCTTCCTCCTGTGAGCTTTGACGACTTGCCTGAAGACGTTAGGATTGAAACTCGGATCACACTCAGTCTTATTAGGTCCATATCTTTCCTGCGGGAGACACTCGAAGTCTTCACCGAGTCAACTCGGTTAGTTGCTCTTGTTGTTGATCTATTCGGCTCGGCGGCGTTGAATGTGTCCAAAGAATTCGGTATTCCGCCGTACATTTTCTTTCCTTCTTCCGCCTTGGTGCTATCGTCGGCTTTTTATTTGCCCGAGCTTGACGAGAAGTTTACTTGCGAGTACCGAGATTGGCCTGAACCGATCGTTTTTCCCGGCTGCGTCCCGGTTCACGGGCGTGATTTGATGGACCCAGTCCAGGACAGGAAGAACGAGGCATATAAATGGATCATGCACGTGGTTAAACAGTACCCATTAGCCGCTGGGTTCATCGTTAATAGCTTTATGGATTTGGAACTGGGGGCTTTCAGCTCTTTAATGAAAAGTAAACCAGGGTTTCAGCCGCCGGTTTATCCAATTGGACCTCTGATTCAAACCGGCTCTACCGTTAATGAAGCTAATCATTCCCAGTGTTTGAAGTGGCTGGATGAACAGCCAAGTGGGTCAGTTCTCTTTGTTTCTTTCGGTAGTGGTGGAACTTTATCACATGATCAATTAAACGAATTAGCTTTAGGACTAGAAATGAGCGGACAAAGGTTTCTCTGGGTTGTTAGGAGCCCACATGAGAAAGCTGCAAATGCCAGTTATTTTGGTGTCCAAAGCATGAAAGATCCTTTAGAATTTTTACCCAAAGGATTCTTGGACAGAACCAAAGGGGTTGGTCTAGTCGTTCCCTCTTGGGCTCCTCAGATTCAAGTACTGAGCCATGGCTCGACCGGTGGGTTCCTGAGTCACTGTGGTTGGAACTCAATCCTTGAGAGCATTGTGCATGGTGTGCCAATTATTGCGTGGCCACTCTATGCAGAGCAAAGAATGAATGCTGTAGTTCTCACAGATGATTTGAAGGTTTCTTTCAGGGTCAAAGTCGACGAAAATGGTCTAGTGGGAAGAGGCGATATAGCAAAATACGCAAAAGGATTGATTGAAGGAGAAGAAGGGAAATTGTTGAGGAACAAAATGAGAGTATTGAAGGATGCCGCCGCCAATGCTTTGAGCCAAGATGGATCGTCAACGAAATCACTTGCCGAAGTGGCACAAATATGGAAGAACCCAGAAAATAACGCAAACTAATTTGCTTCCGCTCCATACATGCTATCTTCTCTGTTTCTTGTCAATCATTTGGATGTCACAATTTGCATTGTTTTCTACTGTCATAGAGTCGAATGTATCATCTCTTGCTTCTTTTTTTTCCTGTGATGCTCCTGCTACTGAGTGAAATAATTGGTTGAATTTCATAAGAAGATCAACTTGGAATAGAAATGCTTGGCTTTGCTAAAATTGAATTATCTGGATGGACGATGTTTTTACCACATTAAATGGCGGGACTTTCACGCAACTACAGTTTCAGCCAAAAACATTGATGCATACGCGAAGAAGAAAAGAGAAGTAACAGTTGCAATACCACTTTCAAGTCGTCTCTGCCCCACCACCACCACCAGACAATAATCAATCAACAGGTTCTAAACTCGTGTATGGCGTATAATTTTCGGCTGAAAAATGAAAATGTACGAGCTGCCATACTTTTATCGACAAATGAAATTGTCCCAAATTAGATAGAGGATGATTGGTGTGTTTTTGCACTTGTGGGTCCATCACTCGTAGTAGTGGTTGAAGTAGCTCGGATAATGTGGACAAATAATGGTGGTTAAAGATCCAAGTCTTCCCACCAGTCACATTCACCATTTTTCCTTTCTCGCAAAATACGTTTCCAGTTTAATTTCAGATGGCAATGGGTCCCTAGAGTTTATGTTATCACAAACACGTAGATAGTTATTTCATTTGTTTCATATCGATCCCTATCCGACTACCCGTAGAATCCATGGTAAAAAAGCTGAAACAAACATTATTTTTGTTTGCAAAATAGTAACTTATAGGGATCTAAATGTTATTACTGCAATTTACTTGGGTTGAAGCCCAGCCCAGCCAAAATTCTGGGTCTCGGGCCCTGTAAACCCTAGGCAGGAGGAGGGTTTAGCTCCCTTACTCTTCACTGCGAGCTCCTCTGAGGTTGTCTCACGGTCAGGGTCAAATCCGTAGCGACGCTTGACAATGGCACAGCATGCTTGTCATGGAACTACTGTGGCCAGCGACTGGCCACTGGTTCAACCGACGGAACTCTCTCCATTTTCGATCTACATGACCCCGTTTCCTCCTCTTTCACCTGGGCCTACAAAACTCGGGTCAGTGCGTGGTATCTCTTTCCTTTCTAGTGAATTTGCGTAAAATTCTTGATTTTCTGTTACTTCCGAACTTCAAACTGAATTGAAATTTGTGTTCCATTCGCGATTTATTTTTTTGACGAAATTGTTACTAGGAACGACAATTTCAAATTTTGATACTCATTTTTTGCGTTTGTGATGTCACAAAATATGGGTTAGGTACACGAGGGTGCCGTTATAAAGGTTGTTTGGGTTCCACCGGAATACGGCGACGCGGTTGCTTGTATTTGAGCGGATGGAAGTTTGTTGTTGTGGGAAGAGATGGTAGAAGATAATTCATTGGAATCATATTATTTTATTCTTGTGTTAGGGCTGTATAATGAATACAGAAAGTGTTGGCTTTTTGTTTGTTTAATAGATTAATTGGATTTTGTTGATATTAAGATGCGCGACCTCTTCAATGGAAGCTGCGCAAGAGCTTTAAGAGCAATTTTACTCAAGTGTTAGATGTTCAATTTGAAGTCTCTTCGACCAGTTTGAAAATGGTGAGCTTTGATGTATTATTCTTTGTTTCCCAAAACTTTTAGTGGTTGATACTTTAAAAGACTGCCATTTGCTGTTTCTCATCTACGGCTTCATAGCTTTACAAGTCTTCATAACTGATAAAATTTTCTAACATGTACATGTTCTTTTGCTAAAATCAAACCAGATTTTAATAGTTAGTTGTTGTGAGTTGACTTTGCAGGTTGCTGCATATGCTGATGGCCATGTTAAAGTCTGGGAGCTGCTAGATCCCTTGGAGCTTAAAAATTGGCAACTGCAGCTGAGAATTTGGAGTTGCTATTAACTGACTCTGGATGCCAATTTTTGTTATGGTAAAATATTGATGCACGATAATCGCAAGCCACTTTATTGAGATATTTATTCTAGACTAGGTGATATGTGCTCTGTCTTTCTTAGTTTGCCAGATCTTTTAGTATCTTGTGACTTCCCATTTTTTTTTTCTTCATATTCTATTTATCTTATTCTTCTCTTTTGGTTTTCCAGGCTGAATTTCAGAATGGTATTGATTCTGTATCTACATTTGCAAAGGTTTCATGCTTATCAGCCTCCATTTCTTGGAATCCACAAAAGGGTGAAAACCAGGAATCTAGCTTTGTTCTAGCTTTCAATTCGAACACACCACAACTCAATTCTGCCAAGGTGTGCTAGATTATGTATGTCTTGCTGCTAAATTCTTGCATTTTTTTTGCAAATGTTCTGGGTGTAGAATGTTAAAAATTCAGCTATGAAGGATATTTTGTTTTTTTATGTATCAAGGCACATATTTTCATTTATCAAAAAGTCTATGGAATCTGAGTAGTTAATGATGGTGCAAAGTTGGAGAAGAAATAGTTTGTATCCTGTAGTTATAATTCGATTTTATATTGTATTATTGTAAACAGAGTTTTAGAATCTTTAAGAAATAGTGATGAGCTAACTCATGATAGATTTTTGCAGGTTTGGGAATTTGATCAGGCTCATAATAGATGGCTACTGGTAGTAGAGTTGGCTTCACCCGAGGATAAGGGCAATCAGGTTTATGCTGTTGCATGGGCACCAAACATTGGGCAGTAAGGGTCTGTCTTTTAGGCAACGAAAACATATTACAGCATCAGCCATATGGAGGCTAAACTTCTGATATAGTATTCCTTGCAAATAAAGTGCTTGGACTCAGCAATTTCATGGCTTGCTGACTAATGTGTGATGAGGGCTTTTGGGGCAAGTTCAAAGCATATTGCTTCATGCATTACTAGCATGATGCTCTTTTGCTGCAAAAGGAGCAAATATGAGTTTTATGAAATAACAAGGAGCTTTAATTTTCACATAGGCCATATGAGGTGATAGCTGTTTCAACTCAAAAGGGCATGGCAATATGGCATGTTGGATTAAATCCCAAGTCAATAGAGAGGGTTGCATTACTTTATGGTCACGGATGCAAGGTATCTATAACAATATCATTTATCTTGCTTTGTTTTGATGCACAAATTCATACTTTCCATGGAACAGTTACAAAACATCACTGGCATAAATGTGGATACTTACCTAATTGATAGATGAGTGGAAATTGGATATTGAGATAGTCTTAGGTAGTTGACGTGATAAGACTATTTTACGTAAGACTTTTTTCTTGGATATTATACTAGAAGCAAATACCTGTAAAATGTAAAGCCCTGCGAATAAATGCATTTCATTTTCATTGGAAAGAGAAATGGTAAATTAATGAATTCTTCAATCGTGATTAGGTGTGGCAGATGGAATGGGACATGAGTGGAATGACCTTGGCCACTACAGGAAGTGATGGGATGGTCGGGTTGTGGCAGTTTAACTTGAATGGCGTTTGAGATGAACAAGCTGCATTTGAACCCACTTCTTAGCGCCGCGCCCGGCATCATTTCCTTTCAGCCTCTTGTGGGTGCCAGTTCCTGTATTAGTTTGCTAGAGAGCATAGTTTCTTCTGCCAATTTCCTCTGTTCTGCAAAAGAATTGACTCATTTAACGATTGGCATAATCTGTGTCCACCTTAATTCAATTTGAACTTTACATGCCATCTTAATTCTGCAATATCTGTTGTTGGGCCTACCAATTACAAAAATACAATACCTAAATCGACTTATAATGATGGCATTTATGATTTCTTTCACTTATTTGGGTGTTGTGCGATTTATCTTTCAAATTGCTATCGTTAGATTTAGGTGGTGAGTTGTCTTTCAGAAACGATTGACGATTCGTGATTCTTTGCCAAGAGAAACATGCAACCGGATAGCGGTGCAGTCAACATTCAGATTGGTGAACTATTTAACCGCGGACAATACGGAAGACAGCCAAGTGGCATTGAACTTGTTTCATCTTTGGCACGAACAGCAGGTTGCTCGGAAGGGCCCGGTTTAATTACATTTGAACTTAAATAAACGATTCGTCGTACGAGAGTGCTTTGGAAAGACGGCATGTCAAATTTATATTACGAAACGACACCGTTCTGTTCTCGAGGTTGGTGCCAGGAGTCCAGGACCTCTCCGTCTTCGCTCGAGGCCCTCGCTGCCACAAGCATGAGACTCAACGTCGTAATCCCCGGACAAACGAACATAAATGATAGATACACTGCAGAGCTAAGTCATGGCGATCAGTTGTTTGCAAGCTCAGTGGAAAGTGCTGCCCACGTCTTTAATTTCTGCTGCCTCTCTGAGTTGTTTTTCTTTCCTGCAAAATCTGCAAACGAAACCAGCTAGACTACCGAAAGATTTCAAGCTGCAGAGGAAGAATACTCGTGGGCAACGTGAAGAGAGCAAATACAATGGCGTGTCGATGGTTACTAACAGTAGATCCATGGACACCCAACATTGATTCGTAGAGCATAGCTTCACAGCTTTTTTCAATCTCTCTGTTTCCCTACCTTGGTTTCTTGTACTTCATCGCTAAATCTAAGTCTGCTCCTAAGCTCACTCTCTTTGGTTTCTACTTCTTGCTCGTCTTTGTTGGCGCCACCAGTGAGTTTCTGCTGCATCTTTGTTTCTTGTTTGCATAAATTTTTATTTGCTAACAATTTGTTGTACTTGTTTATTGCTGTCAAAAGCTTTTCTTTTTGGGCAAGTCTAATAATTTCTTTCACATTGGTCTGTGATGCCGCTCTCTCTGTTGAGCAATCCCATCTGGAATTTATGTTAATTTCTCATCGTTGAGCAATAACTCGTGCTGTTAGCTTATATAAAGATGCCCAATTGTGGACCGTGAATCTCATACTTGTGTTTGGTTTGGAGAGAAAAGGTGAATTATGGTACTTCATTGTCTAATGTTGACTGGTTACACGGCGAAGTTGAGTCACTTCTCAAATAAAACAAAGCTTATCAAATGTTGCGCAACCAATCAAAGAGGAGAAGCCTTCCGTCTAGCTACTGGTCTATATGTTTCTCATTGGTAATATATTCGTTTATACTCATCATCAATATATCGCAGGATTCATAACTTATTTTAGTACTATGCTATCTCCGTTTTCTCACTTCAAATGGAGTTTAAATGTCTAATGCACGCTCCAGTTACTCTTGTTTCTTCTCTGTTGCGAGGAATTGTCATCGTTTGTTCATCTTCCAACACATTGTTCATAGGCTCCAGTTCCTGATGAACACATTTTCATGGACTCAATTCGTACAAATCTTTTGCTATTTAAAGTGATTTGAATTTTGGCTGGTGAATGTATAAATCATTTTCCTTCAATTACTTTGTCCGTGAATTCTTATATGAAGCTTTATGTAGTTTTTGTAATTTTCCTAGAGTAATTGTTGCAAAACCTCACTTTGATTCCATCCATTGAACAAGATATAAAATTGTTGAGGTTCGTGTTTGCATTAAATTGACATTTACAAGCTTGCACTGCATTCTTCTTGAACTTGCCAAGTCAGTGAATTTTTGGGGTTTCTTCTATCAGATGTTGTTTGAAAACATCGTGTGATTATACTATGCTACGTTATGTTAACATCAAATCTCTTGAATTGGCACTTTCTATCTATGTTAACCCCTCGCCCATGTCCCGAGTATGGCTATACTATTTGCCGTAACCAAGTTATGCAGCATTTGCATATCAAATTTATTACACCGTCTCTTCATGAACAAACTGGAAAGCTTGCCGTTGTTATTAAACTAAAGTTCTATCTTCTCTTCATGAAATACATACTAGGAACAGCAGTGCTGCCAGCTAATCAGGTACTATCTGAATTCTAGTTTTAGCTTTATTCTTATTATTTTTACACTTGAATATAATTAGAATGAAAATTCTGCAGTGTCAAATGGGAAGTTTGGATCAATTTCCGCTGGATCAAGGGAGAAATCCAAGTTCAAAACTGGAGAATTGGCAGCTGAGTTGTTGGCTGATTGTAGCTCAGAGAGATCAGATTCTGATATCTGCAAATTATGAACATCTCCAAAGTTGTTCATCTGGTTTGGTGAAATGAAAAAATAGTTCGATTCGGCTGTGGCAGGAGGTATAAACGATGACGAGAAACCATCTAAGAAATTGCTCTCATCAAGCGTTGGAGGAGGAAAGCAATGGTCATTGCTCTTCATACTTCCAAACGAAGTCGACGGAAAATAGAAAGGAGATGCAATCTTTTTATCATCCAAGCACTCATTATTGATGCCTAGGCCTGCTCGTGAGTTTGAAATGATTTCTTGTGATTGCTTTTGTTGTTGATTGTTGTTATGGTGGTCTAGTCTCTGTTCATGTTTTTCCGGTGATACTGGTTGTGGAACTGATTGACTGCCATCGAAACAGGTGTGTGTTCCTCTGTATGTGATCTCAAATATTGTGGGGTCTTCATCTGATTTTTGCACTTGCTTTGTAGCCCAACAGTTCTGCGTATTTCTGTAGGTGCATCTGTAATAGCTTCTGCATATCCAAAATAAAATCAGAATTAGATTTGTTTATGGTAAAATGTAGCAATGTTGTGAGAGATGCTCTGAGCTGCATCTTTTCCTGATGAACAATCCTTTGTTTACAAATTCCAGTGAAATGGTATTTGATTTACAATTATAATGTCCTGATTTATATGGAATTTTTTGTGTGCTTGTATGTCTGTGCACTTGCGTTAAGACAGCGAGAAAATCTGATATGAGATAGTTCAGATTACTTATCACACTACAACGAGAAAGTCTTGTTGGGATCGATCACTTCACTTATCACGCTAGCTAAAATGGTACAAGGGAAAAGACTTTTCACCTGGGATATTTGGCTCCAAGTATATCTTTCTGCCCATATTTTCTCCAGCTGTGGCCATCTTCCAGTGGTCCTTCGAGCCCCGTCTCAAAGTTAATTTTCACTGTATCCGTCCATCTTGGCATTGTCTTTCTGCAGTCGATATTTCGAGTCAGACATGTTGCTAGAATCACTAGTATCAAATACACCCATTATTTACATTAAAATACGGGATAAATATTCGTTGAAGATTATGAATTCACCTCTTCTTTGAGCTATCTTGTTGACCCGGGTTATCCCGAGAAACCCCTTCAAAATCCTCACTTCGAGGACTTCCATTGATGGAAATTGGAGATTCTGGCACACCGGAATTTGCTCCCACAGCTTGAGCCTGTCCCATTGAACCGCTCCATTTGAGAACGAAAAGAGCTTTTTCATATGAACATAATATTCTCTGCACTAATACATCGCTTGTTTCAGCTGAAGATGTTGTGCCCAAATTCCCTCTCAACTGTTTCGCCAATCCCATCCCTTCAATCAGCGCACTGATCAATGTCTTCTGCTCGCAGCTCCATCCGCTCTCCATTTTCAATGATTTTCTCAAGTACGGATTACCAGATTAAAAAAACTTGTCGTACTCTGAAATTATCACTGCATGTTAATATACGAACTTGAACTTGCTCTAAACTGGATATTAAGTGTCATCAAGGAGTAGATTGCAGCTTTCGACGGAGCAGAAGCCAGAAAGGTAATGAAAAGGGCAGAATTCTGAAGAGTGAGAAGCTACAATCATGGAAAAAACCAGAATTTAAATTTTATTGTATCTTTCAAGCAGCAGAAAGGATGATTCAGAGAGTGAAGGTTGTTGCTTTGAAATGATGAAGATTGAAGCTTTGGCTTGGTATTTAAAGGAGAAGTGATTGGAATGTAGAAAATTTGAAGTTTGACTGGGAAACCGAGTTTTCCAGCATGGACTGGTCTTTGATCGTATGAGAAGCAGAGAGTGAGAGTGTGGTGACTGGTTGAGGCGTAACTTTTGACCAATTCTTCCCGTAAAATAACATTTGGACTCCTATATTTTTATTTTTTCTCAAGTAAGGACATACTTTATCTATATATATCGCATATATCCTTGATTTTTATTTCTCATAAAATATTATATTACACATACCTCATTGCTTTCTCTTTTTTTTTTTTTTTTTGCTATTTATTTAAAGGAAATCTTCTTAATCATGGTTGGAATTCAAACTTTGGCGCCCATCGGCAATTCACGTTATTATTATTAAATGACTCAAATACTCTTTAGTATTAAACAGCGTCAATTTCAATAAAAGTCAAGAATTATGTATGAACAAATAAATAAATAAATTATTTATATTTTAAAAATATGAAAAATGAGATATCTAAATGATATTAACCCAATTCTCCTTTTGTCGCTTATAACGTGATGATTGGGGTGAAGAATGAAGAAAACTAGAAATATATATATATAAAAATTAAGAAAGTCAGAGAGGGCAGTAAGACCGGGAAATTTCAAACCCTAATCCGCGTTTGCTGCTGCTGTGCGTTTTGCCGAAAAGGAAAAATGACGTCAACAAACTCTTGCGGAAGCTGATCTCTTATGTTTGGTTTGGGAATTATCATTGTTAGCCCGTCTGGAAAGTTTTGAACGTGGACTTAGTCAAAATGTGCTTAAATTTAATTAATTAATTAATTAATTAATTAATTAATTATCCAAAGTGCCATGTGCTAGTGATTGAATATTGAATATTCCCTCTTCTAGAATTCATTTTACTTGTACGTGGATTTGTCCACAGTATAATATTTAAAAAAAAATTAATTATATAATTTAAAATTATTGTTAAAAAATTAAAATAGTATTAAAATAATATTATTTTAATTTTTTATTTTTTATTTTAAATTTTTATAAAAATTATTTTAAATTATATAACTAAAAACTTGCCCTGTAGTTAATTCTCTTGTATGTATACCAAATAATTGACATTGAAGATGAAAAATTAATGATAGTTTAATTTACTAAACCTATCTCCACTTTGATAAAAGATGATTGAAGGACATATTCAAACAAAATAACATATAATTAATAGATAAAAAATATTATCACTTGATTCAAAAGGTAACGTGAACCAGATTGAATAAATTTAAAAGTAAAAAATATATATTTAAAATAAAATAAAAAATATACAATTATACAACCACGCAAGAGGTTCAAATATAAAATTATTTAGTGAATTAGATACCAAATTAAATTAGCACGTACAAGATCTAAAACTTTAAACTTACAAATAAGAATTCAAATAATAATTTTAATGGTAAATTTATTAATTTAGAATTAAAATAAATATTATATTTATTTGTTAAAATAAAAATGAGAATAGGAATGAAATCAGTGCAAAACAAATAGAAATTTGATTCTCAAGGAAGAATCTAGGGATGGAATTTCTATTTCTAAAATTAATTATTTTATTCTCACCCAATAAAGTTAAGATTTTATTTTACTCTCCATTTTAATTAAAAATATAAAAATAAAAATATAATTAATTTTGACTTTTACAAAAAATATTAAAATAAAACATTAATTATAAAAACAAAAATAATTGGTATTTTTTATTTATATTATTATAGTTATTATTAACAAAATTATTATTATTGTAATTAATTATTAATAAAAATAATTTTTTGAATAATAATAATCATAATTATTATAATTAAACAATAATAATAATAACTAATAATTAAAAATATTTTAATAATTTAAAATAAATTTTTTATTTTAATTTTATTTATTATAATAAAATAAATAAATTATTATGATTCTTATTTTTTATTTTAATTATAAATTAATAAATACACTATAAATTTTTAATTAAATTGAACTCGTCGAGAAATTGATTGAGCCAATCAAGTTTTGGTCGTTTTAGTACGAAATAATATAAAGATGATGGCAACAATCCATGGAAATTTCGTCTACTTTTGCACAATGTTTTCGACAACCGCGTATTCGTGGAAAAAGAGCATGAAGTGCCGCCCTCTCTGGTTCGAGTCTATGCCTGACTTTGACTGACCAAATCCAGAAGGTCAACGTTTCAATTAGCTTTAGACGCCTTAAACGCTGCCGTTTCGGATCCCCTCAAGCTGATAATCGAGAGTTGTTGTGCGCGCGGGAGACAATGTTACCAACTTTAAGAAATATAATTGTACGTACGCCCAACTGACACTGGCGATTTCTGTCCCGTCAACGCAGAGTGATTCCAGATCTTGAGCGTATTTCTCTTCAATGCAGTGCAATTCTCACCATTGAAGAGAAGTTGAATGGACGAAAGAGAAATTTGCTTTGCTCTTTGGCTTTCAAGTGTAAAATGACAAATTCTTAAAGCTTCACCGTTCAGGTTGTGTATGTCAGTAACAGGAAGAGGAGTTTTTACTATTCTGAATTAGATTCGGCTCAATGAACATTCAGATAAGTGAAGATGCGGTGATGGTTCATGTAAGGACAATGAAACGACAGCGTTTTGAGTCATGGTGCTGGCTTGTTTCTGGGAACAGCTAATTATTGATTCTTGAATCAAGAGAATAATTAACACGAACTGAAGTACTTTTTACTGTTGGTTTCGATCAGGACAGAAGAGAATTTGATCGAACAGACGCGTGGAGAAAACTGTCGAGGAAATGGTACTGTTACAGCGAGAGGTGTTTTAAGTTGTAAACTAAGGGGACAAGTAAGTATACGTCGAAATCTTGTACAGGAATGATGACTGACTGACTCCTTCTTCGATGGTGGCGATGAGTAAACAAAGTACGGTTCATGGAAAATGGAATGACCGATACAACTGATCAGCCACATAACATTAGTTGACTTGTAGTTATGGGCAGTCTCCGCTGAGTTGATGCCGTTCCTAATTTCATTCTGAACTTGTAATATAATTAACCGGTTAATCGTAGATATTAAATTAAATAAAGGATAATTAATACGATACATAATTCACTTTAATACGGTAAAAATCAAACAGAAAATAATTATTCAACTCTCTTGAAGGCCGAGGATTCGTTGGTGACTGGGCTAGTGATTTAAAATCCAGTTCAGTTCCAGTCCTCAATGAGGCCCAAGCCAACAGGAAAACTAGAGACGTGTCTGCTCTAGCCCATCTCCATTGGCAAACTCTTACTCTTGTACAGAAGCGATGTGATAGCTAGGATTCTCAGAAAGTGAAACAAATTTACGTGGGGAGTGGAGGCATTTTCATTTCCAATAATTTAACAAGAAAGAAGAAATTCGATTCCCATCTTACGCTGATCTGAATGCGCCAAGGACATATATCTTTGACTAAAAATCAAAGACGATTGTCTTTTGCTTGTATATAGCAAAGAAGATAAAGGTGATTTTATTTTTTGCTAGTAGTTATGGCAATAAAGGCAGATGATAGATGCCTTTGCCTTTGTTTACTGGAGTGGGAATAAGTACTGCCTCAACCCATACCGTTAAAGCAGATTCAAAGGCCAAATTGACGTGACAAAAGGTATAGAAAATGAAAAGATCCCTCTTGAGGGCTGAGGCCATGCCTATATATTTGCTTCAACAATCAGCCTTCCAGCACCAAGCAAGCACAAAAGCTCCTAACAGAAGTCCTAGGTCTCTTGTCTTGCCTCAATCGCCACCATGGCCTCATTTCAATGCTATAAAGCAGCTGACCAAACCTACAACCAAGGCCAGTATCATGCAAGTCACATTCCACTGGCCAATACCCAGACTCAATGCACCAGCCAGACTCAATGCACCAGCAAGACTCAGACCTACTACTCAGACAGCGGATTGGCCAAAGCCCCGACTGGTCAGTTCAACGGAAACTACAACTCCCACTCTCTCAGCAATCATAGCTATGGCTATGCCACTGGCTCCACCCACACTCATCATGGTCGTGGCGCTGGCACCGTTGGAGGCCCTGGGCATGGGCTAACCCACACTCACGGCTTAGGGCTAGGCCACACTAATTCATGCAACGGCATGACAGCATCAGGAAGCCACCGCGGTAGGAGAGGTGAGCACAAGAGGAGAAATATGTTTCAGAAGCTGAAGGATGGCCTTTCTGGTGATACCAGCTGCAGCAGCAGTGACAGCGAGAGCGACGACGAACACTGCAGAACCGGAACGAGAATGGTAAGTACTGTTGTTAACAACTTAATTAAGAGTATAAATATAAATAACAAAATGCATTATAACATTAATTAATTTCTCTTTGTAGTTTCATCGGGCAAACTGCTAAGCGACGAACGGTACTTATGGGAGATCACATCGACAGAAAGTAGTCGCTAAATAATATACGAACAAATAAATACCCATCACTATGGTGTTCCTTAAATAAATGTTCTTGTGATTATCCTATTCTTGTATAAAGCAACTTTAAAAACACAGTCTGCATGGATTTCGATTTCATTGAAACTTGAATGCATGATACGTTAGCATACATAGCCTTTTGTTGCATATGAAAATGAAATGATGCTGCCCGAAAGCATGCAACTACGTAATTATAACTTGAAGAAATGGTACTGTTAGTGAGATACGGTCATGTAGTGATCGTAAAAATTCCAGAAAGATGATGAAATGGGTTTCTTTTTATAGATGGTGAGTATGCAAAGGTCTCAAATATTTCTGGAAAAATAAATGACTGGTATTTGAATCTGATCGGGCATATAACATTAGATGAATCGTAGTCATTATCAATCTGCAGACTCTTGTTCCCAGTAAATGCCAACGCAGAAACTCCTAAATACATCTAAGAAAAAGAAGAGTATGTACCGTCAATTCTTTGCATAGGCGAGACATGAACATGCATGTCGTTCAGCAAATTCTAAAGATTTACCGAGCAAAAATAAATCTGCCAACTGGAAAAGAAATTAGTATTGAAAAGAGTCTAAAGAGTCCCAGTTCATCAACAGATTATGCCAGTCTCTGCATGAGGATTTTCAATAGCAAAAATAACCTCCATATGCTTAGCGAAAAAGGAAGACTGCTGCCCTACAAACAAAGTGAAGCCGACGAAGAAACTCCCTTATATTGGTCTTGAAAAATGCCTCCACAGGCCGAAAGATCGGCATTATTTTTTTCCAGAGAATACAGCAAAATCAGTGGAATGACTAACATGGTCGGTCCAATCCTTGCTCAAATGAAAGATGGGATACTTGCATTCTGCAATTGCTGAAGCGGCTGCACGTTAATTGGAACACCGTCGAACTCCAATTTGTTTCTCATGTTCCAAATAACAATAATAACATTAAAGCAACATGAGACACTTAATAATTTACTTTTTCTCAATAAAAAAATAAAAATATATTGCAATCGTTTGAACTTACAAATTTCGGAGAATAATTTGAGAGTAGAAATTTTCTATGCTTAAGGAGAAGTTAGAATTTGAAGATTTAAGAGGACATCTAAAATTATTCGTTGCCTCACGAAATGACTTAGTTTACTGGAGTGCGAATCAGTGCTGTCTGACTGAACCCATATTGTAGAAGCAGATTCAAAGGTAAAACTGATGTGACAATAGATTTAAAGGTGAAAATCCCATTCAGTACATGCCATATCTCTATGCTTAACACTCGACCTTGTAGCTACCTAGCAAGCAAGCACAAGATATCAATAACCTTAAGAGAACTCGTACATCTCTTGTCTATATTCTTTCCTCAATCACCACCATGGCCTCACTGCAACGCTCCAAACCAGTTGGGCAAACCAATTCCCACTACGTAAACACAGCAGCGGCCATCCAGAGTTCACAGTCCTTTATCGAGCCCCAGAATCAGACTAAGACCACCACCGTGGCCTTACTGTAACACTTCAAACCAGTTGGACAAACCAATTCCCACTGTGTAAACACGGCAGCGGCCACCCAGAGTTCACAGTCCTCTAGCCAGCTCCAGACTCAGACTCAAACCACCACGATGGCCTCACCGCGACGCTCCAAAACAGTTGGACAAATCAATTCCCACTACGCAAAAACCGCAGCGGCCACCCAGAGTTCACAGTGCTCCAGCAAGCCCCAGACCACCACTTGCCCCGTCCACCCTAGCTCAAGTGTGGACCAAATCAAGACTGGTGACCTTAACGTTTGCGTCCGTCTTGACCTACTTGGCCTTGGCCTTGGCCATGGAAACCCAGACTCGCATCAACACCGACTGCGAAAGGACAAAATTCGTGAATCACAAGTGCATACTGTTTGCTAAAATCTAATATTTGACGCAATAAAACTTGAAAAAAATATTAATTAACTAAAAAATTGTTAAAGAAACTTAAAATTAAAAAATGTAAAAAAAATAAAAAAAGGATGAATTTGAAAAGATTTTTTTAACGGATTATTTAAAACAAATTAATAATAAATTCAACTGTAATTAACAATCTTAATTACCTTTTTAATAACTGAATATCTTATTTTCCTGCAATTAACTCTACAATCAACTTAACTAACCTTTTACAAATAAAAAGAAATAATGAGATACAAAAATTATCATAAAATTTGGATCACATTCACACTATTAACATCTTGATTACATTACGTTTATATATATATATATATTACTACACAGCAGAGCAGTTGACTTGAATTAACAAAATAACGCAAATCTTATCGTATCATAAAAACCCATATGACCTGCTGTTATGGGTGAAAGGAAAAAGAAAATGTTTCACTTGCTATGGTGTGTTTGAATAATTGTTTTATATATGAATCCGATAAACAATTACGGTTGATATAATTTGTATGGTACCGGAGTCTCTCCTCCAATTGGGTCATCGGTTGATATATATGTAGCCAACACATTTATATATGATTATCAGAAGATCCTTGGCAATCAATCATCTAGTAATTAAACTAAGAACAAATATTTAATTCCTATGCATGAACATAAGTAATTATATATACATGACGCTCCATGGATAATGAGTGAACTTTCTGCTTGCAGAATGCAACTGTGAATTAAAGTTAATGAAAGTTACGGTGACTAAATATTAAAAGCTAACAAAGTGTATATGTCTCGGCTCTCTCATCTATCGTCGTATAAGAGAATTTCTCGATTCTAAGCAGAGGGTGAGGAGACTTGAAAGAGGAAATTCTATCGTCTTTCGACAATAATGAATATAATATAGAGATAATTACAAATTTCATGAAGTTTGGAAAACATATGCAGAGGAGAAATGGAATCCGAAAGCATCCACGGATCGTGGTTAAAAGACGATTAACCTACCTTGTATAGGGAACGAAAGGCAGAAGGTTTCATACACAATAATGTTGTCATCATAGCAGATGTTTCTCTTATGATCAAACCAACCACAGCGATTGATCCTCCTCCTGTAAACTTTCGAGCCATGTTCTTGGGTTAGCTTTGTATTACAATAATGTTGCCATGTTCTTACTTGTGTTATGATGTTGCCGCCTGCTAATCAACTCATGCCCACAATTTATCTGGGTTGTATCTGGTGTGCTGAAAGCTTCATTAACGGCAGGCGATCCGTCCTTTCTTCTCTGTCAACTTAACACATTTGCCTTTCTTCATACTTTTGAATCGAATCGTTAGAAAGAGGCTGAATATCATTATTTACGGGGTATTCTATTACAATATTTTCAGTGGCAAGAGAACAATTGTCTGAAGAATCAAGACTTTAAGTCACGTGTTGAAAGAAAAATAGTGACTTACTCAAAGGATAGATTCGAATAAGAAGACAAATTCATTACATTACATACGTATTATGCTGCACTTTGCAAAAAGGCAGAAGGAATGCAACTGCATAATCATTAGGCATATTTAAATGTTGTATGTCCGAATACTTATCCATTGCCTATATGTATGTGTCCCCGAGTTGACTTTGATTGCCAGGCAGCCAAAAACAGAGTTGAAGAAAAGCCCTGAGCTCCCTTGCCTTCATTGTTATGGCTTCATCTCAGGGACACAGCCGTGCCAATGGCTACAGTACTGCTAGCATGTATGGAATGGCCGGAGGCCAGACTCGGCGTTACTCAATGAACGAATATGGTCCTGGATATGGATCATCAGGACTTGAGATCACAGGCGGCCAAGCCCATTACTGGAACTATGGAATGGGCACAAACCAAATTCAAAACTGTAGGCCAAATCGTAGAAACCAGGAATCTTATGCGAAGGCTTCTTACAAGAAGACTGAAAAGAACAAAGTACAGGGACATGCAAGTGAAGGCGTTACAGAGTGATAGAGCCTTCCCCGTACCCCTATATAGATCCCGCCGCAGTTCGCGTGCTCATTTTCATACTCAATTGGGATGGTTATGTGGATCCCTGAATGGAAAATACTTCGCCATGCCTATTTATGTGTCTATTTATCCACCCTATACTCGTTAAACATGTCGTATGGCGCCGCCAGTATCCAGTACCATTAGAAAAAGTTTGTCATCCTGATCAGCAAGTGAAATGGTTTGTTCTATGAATGGATCTACTATGTTTGTACTATTTATCTTCTGCTTATTTAACATTCCCAAGTCTGATTTCATATGCAATCCCCTGAATTTTTTTCGTACACCATGGAGAAAATAAGAACTCGAGCAATTACCACTAGAAAATTTTGAGGCAGGAAAGATCGGTATGTCGAACACCCTTTTTAGTAGAGGAATGTTGCGTCTCTTCTAACATTCTTCAAGTTAAACACCAGATTTGTTGTCGGATTTTGAGTTTTATTCTAAAGAGTGGCAAAAGCTGAACACAAATGTGTAGTTTTACAGTGCTTTTTTCACATTCATCGCCATAGGAATTAAGCTTAAACAAGCTCCTTAAAGAGACTCGAATAAATTGGACGTGTGGTACACAATTTGGTTCTTATCTACAGTTTCAAGCAACAAAAACAACCTCCTTTGAAGGAAAATAGGACAGGAGAATTCTAACATGGGAATGGTCCATCCGTATAAAGAAATATGGAACATTTTCAGTGCGCAATTAGATAAAATGGCCAACTACATTTTTCTTTATAGAACCATTTTTTTTACATCATGCAAAAGCATATCAGATTCAGAGGTTACAATAAGTAAGTGAAAGAATCACTTTAATTAAGTGAAGCTATATCCTTTCCTCGTTGCCAGATACTCCAAGGGACTCAACTAGATGCGTCATGTGGTTTACGATCCGGTTCCATCTATATTGTCAAGCACCACGAACAGCTTTGTTCAATGAAAACAAGATAGAATAGAATTTCAGTACGTTTTCAAGCACCAAGAACAACTTTGTTTCAATTAAAACAGGAAAGAATACATCCATTTAAAAGGAGGATTATAGAAACGTTTTGTGCCATCATGCAAAGGCAGAATCAAACACTGATAACAATTAAAAGTGAAGGAACCCCACTTACATGCCTATATATATTTGCTCCAAAACTACTTCTAAACATCAAGCAACTATGTCAAGCCTAACAAAAGTCCCCCTAGCCTGATTACAACGGCATTAATGCACTGCCATAAGCCCTAAAATAATACAGCCCTGATAATACATCAAAAACCCTTCTGCAGCAATGGTTTTACCTTTCTCCAAGTGACCTGGAAATGAATGCTGCAATGGCCTGAACAGCAAGATCTTCAACTTCATCTTGTGTTGTTTCTTTTGTTTGCAGGTGCTTCTTGGCAATCTTGAAGGAGTGGTCACCACCATCAATCACATGCAGCTCATTAGTACACTTCATCTTCTTGCAAACAGCTTCCAGCTTCTCTAAGGGGCATAAACCATCTTTGCTACCCTTCATCCAAAAAGGTCAAAGCACAGTACAAGAAGACAATAAGGAATAAAAGCAGGCTCACACAAACAGAAGCTTTTTTTTTTATTAATAAAATTGAGATAAAAATTCCATTAGATATACAAACAACCACAAAATTATCCCAGAGGTAAAGCACTAAACAACAAAACTACAACTACTCTAATTTTAGTGAAATAAGAAGTTGCACCACATGACAACGAGAGACAAGGTCAGATAGTTTCAAAACAATCATCAATTCTTTGATATTCGCTGAATGTGAGTTAAACTAAGATCGCAAGAACATACGTGACTACTAAAACTCTTAAGTATCTTGTGATGAAGGCGAAAGGGCTACCTGTACAAACATAATGGGAACTGTAAGTTGCAACAACAATTCATCTCGTAGTGCTCCATTTGTGCCCTGAAATATTAGGAAACTGGATTAAAGATAAATTCTAGATTAGATTTGGCATCTATTGCTTTTCAGTTATAGCATGGACTTGTAAAATAATCACTTCATGAGGCATGACTTTCCATAACAGTTCAAGAAGAAATGCCTTTGCCACCATAGCTAGATTGATATTAGAATCATAAACAATGGTGTCCTCATATTCCTTTCAGCAAGAAAAAAGTTCAGAAAATCCCAAACTTTCAAATCATAGTTATACAGATGCTGCTTGTCATCTAATTACGTGCAATGCATAATCACTAAATTTCATTAATTATACAATTCCATTGTCAATATCCATGATCAATTTACAGTAAAAAAATAAAAGAATTAAAAATGAGATTTGGAGATTATTTAAAAAGAAACAATAATAATTAAAGGAATTTACAAGAAAGAAGTATGAACAGATAACATCTCCATTACTCTGATCAGGAATGTCCAGGAAAATCAACTGACATGATCAATAACACTATAATCAACAATTAGAAAAAGAATTGCCAGTATTGTTATTTTACATCACAAAGTGATCCAAACTATGTTACAAACTATTAACTTATAACTAAATAATGCTGTACCAGTAGAATTCAGGATCAGAATCACACCAATTTCTTGAACCGACCTAATGCAATGTATACCATACTTTTGGTCCCCCCACCCTTCCCCCACTTAAAGAATATAGATAGCCAAACAAAGCTAGCTTTAACCTTCAGTGATACATCATGAGAATACACTAGACTGTTGCCTTTTTCATGATCCATATAGATAAAAAGATAATAGATTAATTCACTATGTAGTAATTATCAAACTAATTAGTAAATTTAACAACAAAGAATATATCTTTGAGATACAATAAACACCATCATGCAAAAATTATGACAAGTAATAATAGCAAACCTTAAGTGGGTATCCCAAGCAAAGTACTGCTGAAGCAACAATGTCTTCCTTGCATGCGACCATGCAGCTGACTCTGTAAAAGATATTTTTGAAAACAAGAAAGAAAAAGCAAAAGATGTGTATCATAATGCAGTGTTTATAGATTAATTAACTTTACTGCTGTACATGTATGCTCGTCTTTGTAGCAGAACTTTCCCATATAGACAAGCTACGAAAGTTTCTTAGAATATCAAACAGCCTACCATGTTGTTAAGAAAATTCATAGAAACTCGTTCCATCTCGATTGATAAACAATTTTCTCTCCCTTACAGACATATCTTATAAGATGGAGACTGCCTTTCAGCATTTCAAAATCTGCATATTAGTATTTTCACACTGAAAATTGTATAAATTAAACCTTGAACCCATGGATTTCCCTGCCAAAATCAGAGGATGACCGGGGAACTTAGCAACAGTCTTTTTGACAACATCTGCGTGAAACTCAACCAATTTTTCTGCTTTGGGAGGAGCCTTTCTGTTTCCACCAGAAATGTCTGCCAAGAATCAAATTCATTAATTTAGGGTAAACTAATTTCCTCATTTACCCAGTCCGCTGTCTTGCACATCAAAGACATTGCTGACTTAAAGTATCTTGAACATGCATTGACTTACAAGGATAGTCAAATGAGACTACTTCAACGGCTTTCGTTGCCTTTGCTAACATATCCTTCCATCTGCATAGAATTAGGAACTTTAATTGGTCGCTAGTTATAAACCGTTATTAATACCCATTTCTGCTCTGTCACTTTCTTTTACTTTTTCCTCACAATAGCTGATAACTAAGCACGATAACCTGCTTTAGCTCTTCTCTCGATCAAATCACAAGATTTATATACATAAAAGAACACCATCATTTCCATACAACCAAATAGCCCATTTTTCAGGGTCCTATCTATACCCTTCAAATAACTTTCAACGATCATTTTGAAAACATAATAAACAAGAGAATCGATAATGAAGGAAAATAAAACTAAATAGTAAAGAGAAATGATAGAGAAAGGACGATACTTGATCATCCAATCAGAAGTGGAAGGAGCACCGGCGCCGTGAGCAAAGACCACCACTGGTGATGACATGTCATCAACGCATGCATTCTTTCGCATTCGCTTCGACGGAGGCGACGAAGAACCCATGTCGATTTCTACCATCAATCAGCTCGGGATTCCCCTTTAGTTTGATTCTTTTTAGAGTAAACCCTAACATTCAACCCACTAACTAGCTTTTGGCGCCAGATGCTAACAAACATTGAATCGTACCTGTGACGCTTCCGTCCCTCTGGAGGGAGCCCATATGCAGAAGATATGCCCACATACTAACCGAAGGCCCAAACTTTTCCCAAATCCAATCCATACGTAAAGACCAAACTGGACTCCAAAGCCTAAGCCCAGCGCGTTGACCTCCGGAATAGGAAGCTTGGCAACATAGCTTGAGCCAACTTGCACTTTGGGGTCGGGACCATCGATCTCAGTTGACCAAGGAAGAATCTCATACAAATTGCTCTTCTGCTTCTAACTTTTGGCAATTACGTTTTCAAAAGTAATTGTCGTTGACAAAAGAAGAATAGTTCTGAGGTTCTCCACAAGTTACAGGTTGAAATTATATTGTCAGTGGCTGGACCTGCAAGATATGAAGATAATGAAAAATCAAACGGCGAAGAATAAGAAGCATGTTTTGAGGAATGTTAAAAGAGAATTGTCTAAGAGCTGACCCTGCACTGCTTCAAGTAATAATGGATAAGGTTGAGATGCTTAAAACCTGTAGCTGCTGCTAAATATTCCTTTTGCCTTCTAAAAGAGATTATTAGTTGCCTTGCCTTGTCGAGGTTCTTAAGAGCCAAGCCTTCTGTTTACGCGTAGCCACCAAAATGGTCCCGATTAGCACTGATTGATTAAGATTTGCACCATTCGAAGCATAAAATTATCTTCATTTTGACTTTTGTCTGATAATAGTTCATGAGGTGTCCAATTCATCATGTTTTAAGCCTTTTTATCGTTAATTTATACTGATTCGGGAAAACCTTTTTGGATACAAAAGGATCTGGTTTGGCCACTAAATGCTAGTGTCAAGGTATAGGGACCCCATCAAATTGTGTTTCATGTTAGTTTTCTCCACATTTTGTGCATACCCTTTGGTTTCTTGCCTATAAAAAGGCTTCTAAACCAATCATTCTCCATAAGAATTAAGCCAGACCAATAACAAATGAAATAAGCAGGTGAATCTTTTCCAAGGCATGGGTTGTTCACTCTCCCTCAAGGGCTTCTGATAATACCTGGGCAATCAGAAAAAAAGAGCTTGGATTTCTGGTACAAAGGGCAAGGTTAGAAGCACTTGGGGGAGATCGAATAAGTTGTGTCTTGCTTACAAATAGTTTTGTCCTCTTTGAAAAGTCACCAAGGCATTTCCATTGCTCACTCTCCCTCAAGGGCTTCCGGCAAGGGCAAACGCGTGCTTGCATGCATGCAGTAGCCAGACCTGTAGGTCTTTGGGGAGAGTGGACAAAAATTGTCTTGTCAAATTCAGATGCCTGAACATAAAGCAACGCAAGCCGATATTAATGGCACTCATTGCTCACTCTCAAGTGCTTCTGAGTTCGCCTGTTCTCAAAGGCTTATACCGAGGTCCTTAGGGAGAGTGGATAATGCTTGCCATGTCTTCACGCACGATATAAGCCTGGCGCACAACACAATCCATGCCACTTACAGCTCTGGTTAGTAAAAATTTTCCTTCCATGCACTCATAGCTATGTCTGAGCATGCACAAATGAAAAGATGAGCCATATTTTGATATGATCAAGACTTGTTTTGGTTATAATTGATAATTAATGAACAAAATAATGTTGACAATAGATTATGAGACAAATTAAGAGAATAATTTTCAAAAAGCTCAAGTTTTTTCAAACCAAGAGAGGATCCTTAATAACTCATGAAGATAATGACTTGAAGTTCTTCAATCTTGATACCTCACAAACGGATGCGCGTCTTTGGTTATTTATACTGATTAATTGTCTAAGCACATTAACAAGTGTTTTCCTACAGCAGTTTCCTTTTTCCTTTCAATCGGTCTGTTGTGGCAGTGAATTTATTGCCAATTGAAACATTGAGGACAGGCTAGTGGGTGGAGGAGAGGTGTAATCAAACTACGGCCACCTTCCAGGTGGTCCCTAATGAAGCATTAGCATTAGAGAAAAAGTTTTGTTCTTGATAAGTACTTTAATTTTTGTTTGCCCATGTGATTCATGAGGTATAAAATGTTTCTAATAAGGATTTGCCTCGGTCAACTTGGTCATCAAAACTGACATATAGGAGCGTCTGTTGCTGTGCAGAAGGATTTTGCAGAAAGCATACCTGAAAGAAGTTATCGAGGAAAATATATTGACATTTGACATCATATATACGAGAGCTTAACATCGCGGCAGAGTTCTGTTGTGCGTATCCAGAAAAACAGATTCGAGATGATATGGTGGACTTGTGTGTGCATAAGAAGATCATGCATGATTTTAGACGCATAGGCGATGTGGGGACAGTGATGGTGAATGACTGAATGCTACTAATGCTATAGCGAGAGACACATTGCATGTGATGATCTACAGATGTAGATGACCCACATGTCAGCATTCTCTTTCAAACTTTGTTGAAATTGCTACCATTTCAGGTTATTTTTGCCCTGATCTTTTATAACGTTAACTAGATAAAGAAGCTTATCAACTGTGTGTGAAATCACTTGTCCTATACTATCCAACAGAAATCTGCTCAAGGAGAGGAATCTCTCTTCTTTTCAACGGCACATTATTGTTCGTTTCTCTCAGTGAGGGTCCTGGTATTCATGATTTTGGACCACAGAGAACTAATCTCTGAACTCATGATCAGAGTCGTTGAAATTTGCTAACAATTTTTCTTCCTAGTTTATTAATATTTTTCTGATCCTTTAACATCTCACCAATAAAAGCCAGACACTTCATCGTTAATAGCGGAAGTGGCGTTGTGAACCCGAGAAATATACCCAACAATATTGCATTTACATGGATAAAAAAGAAAAATATGCAAGAATTGGTTTGGGAAATAGAACAAAAATCAAACAATCAGAATTGATTTCAAAGAGAGATGAATCTGGTTTAGTTGACGACTTCTATCAGACAGTATTCACTGATAATGCTCATATCATATTTGGATTCAAAATCGCAAATGACTGATTAAAATATATAGCACTATAATGGCGTCAATATAGGGAGTCCTTAATACAAAATCTCCAATAATCTCATCTCCCTCTACCTTTCCAGATAACTCATAGAGAAAACCAAACTTACCTATACAAATGTCCTAATAAAATTGTCTTTCACTTTTTTTCTACAAGCACAGTTGGCCTGGTTCTTCTATGGCAGCATTAAGCCAGCTCCTGGTTCTTCTCCACAACTCGCACCCCATTGGCAGATCTAAGCACATTAGCCTGTTATGATTGCATAACCAAACAACAAAAGGAATACATAAGCATTTACTCTTCATTCAAAGCTTACAAACATGGCATTACATAGATCATGACCTGATCTTCACTGATTTCTACAGCAAACCCATCAACGATGACCAAAGACAATGTCTTTCTGTAGCTGCCAGGTTCAAGCGCGCTGGCCAACAGTTCATCATGCTTCTTACTCAGATACAAATCTAGCTCTTCTGCCCCTCGTTTTGTTCTATTATTGTTCACGAGAAGAAGAATATTACAGAGCTACAGCGATGTGTCAATTAATACACAGGATATGAAACAAATTAAGAGAATGAACTGACCTGTCGGCTCGAAGGCGCTGATATTCAGGATCGTAGTTCATGAAAACAAAGTATAACTCAGTATTTTTGCTTCCCATTGCACACGCTCTCTCTCTCTCTCTCTCTCTTTGTTTTTGTCTTTTTTATCCCCTCCTCTAGCCTGTTGTGTGAGAGTTCAATGTATAATGGTTCTCAGCTTCACATGGTATCTATTTATACATGAACGTCAACCTATGCATATATGAAAATGAAGATAATTAGTTCAAAAGCTGATGAATTTTGAAGTAAAAGGCATTTCCAATTTTACATATTAAATGTTTTATTTAATTTTGAGTTTCTCCTTCTAATATCTCTCAGTTTTGTAGTTAAATGAAATTATAGACAGAGATAGTGAAACTCCTTGAGTTATTCGTATGCCCCTGCATATCAGAAAGGATCAATTAACAATGGAAACACGTTGAGATTGGATCACAGTAGTTGGAATTTCTCCTGCTCCTAGGGTTCCTAAAAGTTAAAAAATTGTTCACCTCACGATTATGGTAGAAAAGTCAACGAGAAAAAAATCGATAGATGGTGGAGAAATAAATAATGTGCAATAATTTCAATTGGCAGAAAAGCGACCAATGTAGCATATGCATGGGACTACATGTTACATATGCATGGACATTTTTTAGTCATAGCCTGGGTGCGAACCTTTCTGTCGACCTGTAAGAGCTATCACTTACAGCGGCTAGTTGGCAAAATGGAAGTAAAGCGAAGCACTTCCATTTAACAAGTTTTACAGAATATATTATCCTGGCCCTGGTACCGATAAAGAGGACAATTAAACCATTTTCAGTCTTTCTCTAATCATTTTCTTAATTAACAAATAAGCATGGCTATAGTCTGGAAGTCAAAGAGTGCAATTGACATTCAAATATATTACTATTAGCCCCACATGGGTATCGCTGAATCACGAAAATTACTAAAGAATCTGCTGATGGCATGACCCGATGAGTGTATGAAATTGCTGATTTTTTTTCAAAATTCAAATCAAATATCTCATTGTGAACTGAAAATCTGAAACTAAATTGGACCACGTTAAAATATGGAACCAATGAACCTCAATGTACAGAATGCTGCAACAATTATTGAACCTAAGTAGCAACGATATTTTAAATTTTCCAACTGACATCTGCTAATAATGTTTTATATATTCTCTTCTCTGGCTGTAATAAGTAAATGTTTCAATGCAAAATGCGAGGCTAATAATTGGAGGAGCATACGCTTCTTCAATCTTCACACAACCAAAAGGCCAACAGATTCAAAGCAACTGCTAAAATGGAGACTAGTGTTTTTAATGGCATTCGAAATTAGAGGAAACAATCCTTTTGGGTGGTCGGTTTGAACAGTCAATAGATTCCAATTCATGAATGGCTTTTGAAAAAGATAAAATTCCAAGTGGGGCATGCATGCTAATGCTGCTGAGTAATTTAAATTAAAAAAACTTTCACAGAGATTGAGATTTGAAGGCAATATGGGTCCCGTGCATTTCTGATTGATCGTAGAGCAATTTTGATGAAGATTCAGGCTCAGACTGCAAGTGGGAACCCGTAGTACGAGTAAAAGTTAGTAAAGACTCATAATTCCTATTTTGATCACCCCATCTCAACTCCATGTGAAATGCTACGGAAACTTTACACTAAATTCTTACAAATTTATTGCGTCTTAGTTGTGAAAATGGTCCAGCATTGGCCAAGGAAACCCACAATAATTTTTCGTTACCCCATCAGAAAACTGGGTGGCTTGCGTTTCAACTATCAACTGACACGAAACCAGTTCTAAGTTGAAGCCATATTGATTAGTTATTCCTTGGAGTGCCATACATCATGACGCTGATGAACATGATACATCAAATGTATTTAGCTCAAGCTGTTTACCTGCCCGCAAGCTGCACATGGAATGGAAGTTTTGTGATGTGTTGTGTTGTGCTGTGATCTGAATCGAGAATTAAAGCCCTCCACGTGTCAAAGGAAAGTTTGAGAATCGAGAGGAAAGAGGGGACCCCGGCCATTCGGGTTTTGGAGATTCCCAAGAAAAAGAGATAGAAAGAAAGGCAGAGTCCGCCGGATAATTGACGGAGAGAAGAGAGCGTGTGGAATAATATTTAATCAACTCAGTTATGCAAAGGGAAACCCCGCAGAGAAGAGACCAGAAAGACACAGAGCGTTCGTACTCGTGTGTTCTGTTCTGTAGGTCTGTACTGACAGTTGTCAGATCACATGGCTGTTTGGTCCCACTTGTTTACCTTTTGACTCATGCTGGAGAAAAACTACCAGTCAGTAAGATGCCAAATACGTAGAGGGTAGCATCAACTCCGTAGTAGTTTCTCTTATCATCGTATAGGAAGTCAAATATTGGGTTGGATCGGGTCAGCCCATAAAAATTGAGCCCATGTGAGTTCTAGAACGAGCCCA
Organism: Swietenia macrophylla; assembly: GCA_032401905.1. NCBI lineage: Eukaryota > Viridiplantae > Streptophyta > Magnoliopsida > Sapindales > Meliaceae > Swietenia > Swietenia macrophylla. Next base: position 651,274 of record CP135568.1, on the reverse strand, counting down.
TAAATATAATTGAAGTATATTTTTATTAATAAAATTTTATTTTTTATGAATTAAAAATTTGTGTAAAAAAATAATCTATGCAGTTAATGGACAAATCGATGCAGAGCATTATTGTGATAACACTTTGTATTTAACGAACTAGCTCACAATGTCATCAATACAGCTGAAGAATTCTAAGATTACATGTTCATATTTCATCAGCTATAAGGACAAAATGCTTGTAATACAGCGTTACAAAACTGAAACTCAAATACTTAGATGCAATGAAAACTAATAAACTATTATAAATTTGATATTTACCTATCAATTACCAATTAGATTATAATTATTGTTGGTGGTAACTCTAGAACACGATGCCACCCATACGATTATTTGCCTTATTTTATTTTTTAAAATTTGACTCAAATTTAATATTTAAATTTAAAATAAATTGTACGTTATTATTTATTTTTATTTTCAAAAATTTTATTTTATTGATCGTCAAATTAGAAATCCCAAGGTTCGACAATACAAATACAAGTAGTATAAAAAGAGATATAAAGACATGACTCGAGAATTTGATTATATTACATCTAACAAGATGAAATATTGAGTATATAATAGTGGATGATATGGCTCACATGATCGTTGATTCGCTTCTTTGTTAGACTGGCAAATTATTATTTCATCCTTTACTAACACACTTTAATCTCTCGAGCTCAGGAATGAAGTCTATGAAATTATTATTTCCTTTTTTTTTTTTTTTTAAACATCCTTGATATCATACAAAATTCAGACAATCAATCCCTTATCTATTAATTATTACACCTCGAAGGAATGACAGGATCTGTTGTATTGAAGGCCTAGCTTCTGGTAACCTGTTTGTACATGCCAGAGCAATGTCCAAAACCTGCATAGCACGCCTCCTCTCCCTTCCTTCCACTGCAAATTCGAAAAACTCGATTTTACCTTCTTTGATCGCCTCTTTAGTTTCTACTACGTAATTTATCTTCGTCCATGGGAGCCTGGATCCTGCTAGAATGTCCAGAACTACTATTCCAAAATCATATATGTCACTCTTTTGAGACAAATCTTCACTGTGAACATTTTCAGGCTTTGGCTGACATGCACCGTGAACTTCCAAGCGTTCTGCCAGTTGGACGAATCCGTGATCTGACAAACAAGCTGAGAAGTCGATGTTTATCATGACATTGGAGGATTTGATGTTCCCATGCACGTTCATTTGCATGTCTCGTTCATTCGGGGGACATTCTGTGTGGATGAAGGAAATTGCTCGAGCAATGTGAAGTATTATCTTGAGCCGCTGATTCCAATTTAAAGCCGTGTGTCCAAGCTTTCTTTCGCCTTAATCAGTGAGGTACAAAATCAGATTCTAATCATAATTGAATCTAAAATTCTTTAGGGTTTTGATAATAGAACGCAAGAGTTAAAAAAGAGGACTCACCAGCAAGCAGGTCAGCTAGACTTCCCATTGGATAGTAGTCACAGAGAACAAATTTGATTCTCTTTGCGTACAAATAAGCAGTGATAGGCACAAGATACTCACACCTTTCGCTAAAATGAGCCAATCTCTCTACTCTTCTACGAAATTCGCTTCTCCTAACAATCAATTTCCGAAATCTTTTCACTGCAAACATTTCACCCTTCAGCAACACAACCTTTTCTGTCATCCCTAGACTGCTTTCTCCCATCACTCCTACAGACGACCTCAATATCTCCTTCATTGTCATCTGAACTCCACGGTTTGTGCAAGAAATCAACGGTACATCATACGTGAACCCAACTATGTAGTCGTCGTATTCGTGAATAGATCCTGATTTGGTTTGTTCCTCATCCTTGATGCTCCTTCTACGTTTTGTAAAAGCTCTTGATAACATATTTCGGACGAGAATATTGTTAGTGAAATGAACATGTGGCCTGTGGTCCTTTTGATGGAGTTTGGATTGGTTTGACTTTACGGCTGGTTTATGCATGGAAATTATCGATTCCATACAGGATGTGGTATAGTTTGTTTTGGGATCATCTGGATTAAGAAGATCCAAAAAAAGGAACGGAACCCATTGAAATTCTCTACCATTTTAATTGGCTCACCAATCCCATTGGCTTTAATTGCATGGAAAACCTAATTTAATTTGTTTTGTGTTGTTTAGTACCTAGTAAAGTTAGATTCATAAATAACCTGTATGTTCATTCTATCTACCGCAGCCACCTCTATCAGGCCGTAGCCCATGACCATGAGGGATCATTAGGCTCAAAAGGTACTGGTCCAAGAATGTGTCAAGGCCATGTATTCAAAGATAAGCCCAACCAGCTACCCAACCAACTTTGCATACAGATTTCTCTCAACATTTAATCTAAAAAATTAATTTATTAAATAATATTATTTATTAATTTTTATAAATTTATATTTTAAATAACAAATTTTTTTTTATTGAAACTCAAAAAACATGTATTTTAAGATTTATGGGTGAATCAAAATTTAAATATATTTTAATATTATTTATTATAAATTAAATATTTATCATCAATTTAAAAAATTAAATTTCTATAGTGCGACAGGTAACATTGGAACTAACCTACCATACAGAAAATGATTTGGCGGTCGATGGCGTCAGTTTCTGAATCTTTTTCACTAGAATTATAGAATAATCCTCCGCTCGACTGCCGAATTTTAATATTTTATTATATTTTTCAAATATAATCATGTGAATAAGATTCGTTTATGAATGTAATTAAAAAAAAATTTCTAAAAGTTTGCATCCCTATGTGCCTTTTGATCGCAGAGATTGGGCAATGAAGTAAATATACCGAATTCGCGACCCCTTATATTATTGAAGACACGTCACACGATTTCTCACTCAGTCGCCAGCACATATACCGGACAAAGTCAATACGACAAGGCTACAACGAGCGTATCATATTTCAGATGTGAACTCATCGAACCTAGACCCCGAAAACCCGCAACTTCTCTAATCCCGACACGTGTTTGGCAATGCATGTTCTTCGCTGCCCGTCTTTCGATCCATTTGCAGTCAATCCTCCAACAAGTCACCTTCGCAAGCTGCCCGAAATCCACTCTTTCACGTTCACACACACACAATGTGTATATGTACACCTCATTCCATCAACACCGGTTATTCAAACAGAAACCATTTTCCGCAAAATGGAAAAACTCTCCGTCACCGTTACCGTTTTCCTTTTCGTTCTGGCTCTCGCCCAGGCTCGTACTCCGTTAGATCAGCCGAGTAGTGAACTCATCCCGCAAGATCTCCGAACTGACGAACAAGAATCTGACCCGCAGACGACCGCCGCGGGGATTCGTCTCCCAAGCGAGAAACTCGAGTCCGAACCCGAAACAAAAGTCGATGCAAAACCCGAAAATACCGAATCTGAAAAACCAGAATCAGAGACCAACGATTTCGTACCGTTGACTGTGATTAACTTTCATACCGTGAACCGTCACTTCCCTCGACATACGTCTTTCACGTTACGTCACCGTCGACCATGCCGTCACCACCGTCTTGGACAGCCGTGGATACCAGAACGGTTCCACAACCGTGAGGTGAGCTACGGCAACGATATGCTGATTGCATCAGGCGACAAGAAGGAAGTTCGTCAGATTCCTGCTAGGTGGGTGAAGTTTCATCACGGCGACATTGATGGGCCAAGGTTTCTACACTGGCGCGACGATGACGCGGCGCAAAGAGAGGGATTCAAGAGGCCGCGTTACCAACACCAACACCATCACTTCCATCACCGCCACGTGGAGGATGAGGAGAAAGCCGGAGAAGGACGTGAACACAAAACTGGATTCTTGATGAAGATCCGCAAGTTTTTGAATCATTTCTAGATAATAGAATGCGTAAACTATGCTGATTGATGCACCAGCTAGCTGTTTAGGTTTCTGTGTTCGTTTTACTTTGTTTATGAATACTTCTTTGCGGTCAATGGTTTGTTTGTATGGCGCATCATGCGTGTAAATAACTCATCTGTGAAAGATGTAGACATATGGATCATACGAAATGGATGAACTACTTTATGCCACGTTTATTGTGATACCGGACACAGTGATTTCTTGACATCGTGTCCTCCAAGATCATCGGACATGTGAATGCATGGCAATTTCAGATACATGGGTCGGAACAGTCAATGATTTTCATTCTTAAAATATGCAAAACACATGAATGTTTAGTACACATTTGAATGAGATGAAAAATTACAAGAATCTCTCAGACGTAATTGGAACATGAACCAGTTTGTTGGGAGCTGGTGAGTTCCGAACATGGCCATGGATTTACCTGAAAAGCGGTTCCACTAACATCGGAGCACTTAAATGGAGGAGATGTCGGTCCCGTTACACCATGGAGATTAATGTTGGAGAGACAAATTCCTGTAAAAGGAGAGTTCTTTAAGCCTTGTATTGTACCCGACTGTTGGACCTTCACGCCCCAAACATTCTTAATCGTCACACCCTTGACAACTGGGAGAGCATTCGGGTTGAACTTGTCGTCAGGGTGGTCGCCAACATCACCTGCTATTTTTATCCCCTTCCGTGCATTTTCCATGTACACATCAGAGAATGTGATGTTTCGTACGAATCCTCCCCTACCGATGTTTGTCTTCACATGGATTCCAACTCCGACGTTGTAAAGGTTAATGTGTTCAGCCAGGACATTCTCCACCCCACCGGAGGTTTCACTCCCAACTGCAATTCCAGCGAATGGGGATGATCCCGTAACCCGCCTGATCGTGATGCCAGAGCTACGGCGACCATAAGCTATTCCATACTCATCCCACCCACTCTTCACCGCCACGAGATCATCTCCAGTTGAAATAAACGAGTCCTCTATGCAGACATTCGTGCTTGAATCTGCATCAATGATTTGAGTTAAATTTCATATGCTTAAAATCGAGGAATGCTATGTCTATAGGGTATAGTGAATACGGATACTCTTTATAGCAATGAACATGATGATTTTTTAACTTTCAATGCATAGAAATAGAACCAGATAGACAAGAGCAATGACTGAAAAATCAAACCAGAGACAAACAGAATTATGGTAAGAACCTGGATCAATTCCGTCAGTGTTGGGGGAGTCGAGAGGAGCCAGGATGGTAACATATTGGATAACAACATGGCTGCAAGGAAAAAAAGAAAAGTTTTCAAATAAAATTTTGACTGTACCATACAATTATCACTTCTGCTGCAATAGGTCACATGCTATTAGCACCATAAGGAACTAAGTAGGATGACATGTGATTGGCCAACAAAAATTGTAGTTTCTCATCAAGTCATGATGACCAAATTGGCTCACAATTTCAGCTCTATTGGCAAAATAATGGTGAATTCAAGCCTAACTTTCAGATCATGTCAGAGGATGTACCATGCCAACTGCACACTTCTAGACCTTCTTTTGCAAACTTGGCAGAATTGGTTTCTGTGATTTTCATTCATATAGCCATTTAATACCATGTACTTATACATTACTTATACATTTCCTTTATGTTAATAGTGCTAAAAGTCCCCAATCATGGAACAGCCTATGCCAATGCCCATACTAGTAGTGTCATCACAATTTGACCATCATGTATTGGATACATATCTGAAGCAAGCATTGGGTGTAAAACATTAAACATCGACTCTTACCTGCAATAGACAGGGTGAATATTCCAAAAAGGTGAATTCTGAAAAATCACATTGGAAATGATTATGCTCCTAGAATTCATAATTTCAATGAGATTCGGTCTCGTAAAAGGAAGAGTTCTCTGCCTCCACATGTTCCACCAGATGGCTCCTTGACCATCAATTGTTCCATTCTCACCTGTGGAAAAATATTTTTCTCAAACTTTAAAAATCAAACAAGAGCAAAAAAAAAAAAAAATGGCATCCGGATCAAGATCATTAAACCCAATATTATGACAGAGAAATGAGCATTGATACAAAGCAGTACAACTGCAATGCATGGTTCCGTAACAATGGCATAATATTGAGTATAAACTAGGTTTTTCTACCATGTATGATCCCAAATGTAATGGTGGATCATTGAAATAAAACAATCTAAGATGCTTAAAGTAGACAGTAGGAAGATATCTATCTACTGATAATTTGCAAGCAAAATAGAATCAAAATCTTGCTGGTTCTCACCAGTGATTATCACGTCCCGAAGTCCATCCCCATGAATAAAACTCATATACCTTCCTCCAAGGCGCTCCCTCCCTCTGCCATAAGATGGCAATGGGGCAACTAAAGGCCAATTTCCAGTATCCTGAAGTATCACACAAATAATAATTTTAGAAAAAGTATTAAGATAGTTCAAATTGAATCAATGAAAAGTTGTGTTCATCTGAGCTTTCAGTTCCAATTATTTCCAATCTATACGACATGCACTGCACAAATAAGAGGCTCAGTCTCTCCTATAGTTCCCAACAACATCTCAAAAGAGCACAAACTAGAATATCGTAACCCAATCCAAACAGGTAGCTGAACTTTGTAAGCAGATGAATTAGACTCAATTTAGGAAAGATTGTATTACTAGAAGTCCTTGTGACATGAAACCAAAATAATTTCCCTTGTGATCCAAAACAACAATCCATCTTCCATAAGCAATCAACAAGAAACAATGTCATGGGATTCATGTAGAATGAGCTAAGCTAGTTTTGGCATTATATTTGTCTCTTTTTTTTTTTTTGAAATATCAGTTATTTAGTTACTGAGGAATTGCTGAATACAGTGTTTTGATTTCTCCCCCTAATTCTTCCATTGTTTCTCTCCTCCGTTCTATTTTTTTTTTTTTTTTTGTCTCCCATTTCAATTCTTCTTAACAGTGCAATATCCCTAATATTGCATGTGCTAGACCTAAATCCAAAAAATCCTTAATCCCCTCTAACCAGAGCATGCAGCAGAAATCCAAAATGCAGAGATGTTAAAAACAGTATCAACTTTGATTAACCAATAAAATTAAAGCCCATTTCACCACAACATTATCTAGTAGTCAACTAAATATTAAGCTAATCCATCAGTCTGAGAAAACATAAATACAAAATAAAATGGAATGCCAATACATTATTGACAAAGCTTAATCCCAACTCAAAGCTATTGGTGGTTAACCAACATAAAGTCTAGGACATAATCCATTAGCAGCATGGAAAAGAAGACCGTATCAAACTGCCTTTGATTGATATGGACTCACCAGACAGGATGCCTAATCCACTGGTTCAGTTATAAAATCAGCTAATGCTACTTAATTTCTGATACCAATTTTCATAACAGTTTCTTCTCTTTACTTCTGTTTTTTACTATTTCAAAGTAATACTATACAGCCAACGCAGATCATACATTAATTTATTTAATAACACGTATTACTGAAAAGTGGCATGGTTTCACAATGAAATACTAATTTCAGCATTGTCGTTTTCAAAACAATGAGTTGTATTCACAGCTTTCTTGGTAGTGGACCTAAGCTATATTATATTCTAATCTGATAGCACTAAAGAGGACAAGATCATCCAGAAGAAATCTGGCTGTCCGAATCTGGCTGTCCGACTAGCCAAATTCTAAATTCCATTAAATGTAGTGCATTTTCAACCATGCTATATAGTCCCACAATTTTCATCTTTAATACCTGGACCCACCATAATTCATTCAGATCCCTTCATCCCGACTTTTTACATATTCATTCTTGGCCGAGACAAACAATGTCCCAATCAATTGACATTTCAACAATATCACAGTACTCAGAACACCAAAGAGAACCCAAATTCCATAATCATTCAGTTAATATTATTAAAAACAAATAAAGCAAGATCTAACAAGCAACCATAATTTGATCTCTACCATAAACAATCAGCACTTGTAAATTTGTGCTTCATTGCATGCAGTGATGCAACATAAACCCTCATTAATCCTCTATTCAGCTATTATAACTAAACACATCTCTAATGAGAATCTAAGCCGATCATAAGCAAATCTTCTACAATGTTATAATCTGGACCGTCCATTTTCTGGGACCCGCGCCAATCAATGGTTCAGATTCCATTTAGTGCATACAATAATTGCATACAATCATCTACATTATCGAGAAGCCATTAGAAGATACTGAGATAACGAGTTACCTGAGTTGCCTTGATAACTGCACCTCTAGACAAATAAAGAGTCATGTGGCTAGTAAGATTAAAACTTCCAGTTAAGTAAACCCCAGGAGGTATGTAAAGAAGCGTGCCACCTCTTCTCCTCAAATGCTGAATCCGATATATAGCCTCACGAAACGCTTTCGTGTTCGACGTCTTTCCGTCACCGACGCCGCCAAAGTCAGTGATTGATATCTTGTCGTTTCGGTACCTCATCGGAACTAGACCCGAACACGTAATCAGGCTCGCGAGTGAAAAGCAATTGAAACACGACAAAAGAAGGGAAAGAGAGACTAGGAACCGAAACATTTTCGTAATTTCGGTGATTCTGAAGGGTAGTGTAGAAGAGAAGTGAATTGTTTATAAGATTTGAAGAGAGTGACAAAGAGAGAGGTACAAAATTTGCTTTAGTGAAGATTGAAGAGACGATCAGAAACATAAAATGTCTGTTTGTCGGTAATGTTTGGAAGCCATGGAAGATCTGCAGTTGCTTGTGGATAAGAATGGAAGATCTGCGATTGTTAAATAAAAAATGGCAGGAAAAAAAAAATATTGAGAAGTAATCAACAGGCTGAGCAAAATTAGAACAAGCTCACGGAAGACCTAAAAGCCGATGAAGGAAGTGAAACAGCAATTGAGAGATTTGTCGGAAAGTGATTGTCAATAACAGACAAATATGGTGAGGCGGAGAGTAGTTATTTACATGTACGTACTATTTGTGGGCTTTGGTGCGGTGTCTAATGGAGTGGGGAAGAGTGGAGGCGACGCGTCAGCACAAGAGTTATGGGCGGTCTGAGATTGTTGCTTTTATTATATTATTAAAATGAAATATAAAATATAATTTTATATTAAAAATGGTCAAAAATATTAAAACAAATTCTGATAATATAACCATTTCTTTCAAGTAAATAATTAATTTTATTTTTTTATCGATTTATTAAATTTTATAATTTTTGAATAATTTAACACACAATTATTTATTTAAAAAAATTTTAAACTCAATATCAAACACACACACACACTCCGAGCTCGAATTATAGTCAATTATAGATCAATTTAAAGGTGATATAACACTTATTGTTTAATTAAGTCGATGTTTTATAAAATAAAATATATATATATTTATTATATATAAGGTAAAATTATTAAAAAATTTAAAAGTAATTAAATTAATAAAAAATAAAATTAATTATTATATAAATAATTTTAAAAATAAAACTACTTTAAAAATTTATATTTCTTTTGTTATTTTATTACAAGATTTTGTTCTCTCTTGGAAATAAAGATTGGTGGAGCAGGCACCCTACCCAGTGAACGAGAAGATAAGCAAAACGGACATTGAGAATAAAGCGGAAAAGGCCGGAATGACGCAGACCATGAACAAGTGGCGACCATTAACGAGATTCTCCTAAAACTGTTCATTAATCAGTACCATTAATCATTACTATTAACGAGATTCTCCACAAATTTTACAAAACAGAAGTTTGGAAGGAATAGCAAAGAGGAGTTGCCAAGAAAAGAGGATTCTCGTGATGGGTTCACTTTCAATCTTTATTAAATAACGGTAACTACGCGAGCCTGACATTACTGACTCTTAACCGGCGGAAGGCTGCTGCATTCAAGGCGAATTAAATTTTGCCTGTGTGACTTCAATGTGTAATCCAAAAATGGACCACACAGTTCATAACCTTGAATACTGGGCTTCACATGAAAGGAATGGCTGGAACAAGACCAACCAAACGTTGCATGACAATGGTGGCCTGCTTCAAGCTTTTCCCATTTGATATCGAAAAAGTACATGGAAGACAGAAGTATGCATGGTTAAATTTCCATCCAAACTGTATCAAAGGCTTAAAAGTAATGAAATAGCAAACGAATCAAACTCAGTTCATAAACAAGCAACTGTAAAATTTATTCTCTCTTTTTCTGTAAACATGCAAACCTAAGATTATGAACACGACACATATTCATCACGATATATACAATCTGTGATCAAATACATAAATCGATTATTTAAACATAGGAAAATCACAAATAAATCTATTTTGTTCTTAATTTAGGAAACCTGTAGGCCGTTGATGAATTGTGATTGTCAGCTATTGTGAACACAAGATATACTCCAATGATCAATTTAGTAAAAGAAAGAAACTGATCATAAAGTATACGCAATATAAAAGTTGAACAGGACTGTAGATGCTAAACTCTGAGCTTGGTTTTTGACGTCACATGCTGCACACTCTCCACCCAATCCAATAAGAAGAACCTCTATCTTAATAACCTGACCTCATACACTCAGATTCTGTCAATGGGCTCTGTCCGATCCTGCACAGCCAAATGCTCGGATACATCAGCAAGTGACTTGAGGTTGCACTTGATCAGAGCTTCAACGAAATAGCATGTTTCATCCTTGGTATTCCCATCTGGTACATCCACCACAAATGACTCAATCACCAATGTTCCAGGTCTCCCATCTATAACCTCTGGATGGACAGTAACAATGGACGAATAGTTCTGCAATTTAGAGGAAGAGTTGAAACAATGTAGGAAGAGTTTCAGATTGATCTATTTATTACAGAAAATTGGCAACCAAAAAAAAGTCGCACAATCTAACTTGTAAGGTGAAAGTAGAAACATGTTTAATAACAGTCACTTGAAATTCAATTATTTACATGTAAAATGGAAACAATTTGTAATCAAAATCAAAGTAAATACGTTTCAAATGTTTGGTAGTACATGATCAACAAAGTAGTATGCCTCAGACTACTAATCCATGAATAGCACCAGTGAATAGTCAGGCTCAATTTGAATGCTCTAGTTAAATGAACCGAACACCAAATAGTGAATGGATACACAGACAAATGAACAGAGTGATGAGAAATAATGCATCTAGTCCAATCATCTATCATATACACATCAGAAGTCAAGTTTACGAACAAATTCAGCAATCTTGGTGAATATCCTTACAATGTATTCTACCCTGATATTCAAGTATGATCTCATTCTTCAGATCATAAACCCAATCAACTGTGTCATGGCAATTATAACTCTAGCATCGACTCAGAAAACCTTATAACCAATTTTACATTTTCAATTCCTTATAGTTCCGATACTGCCAGGCTCATGAAGCCAAACTATGCATTAAAGCTATGTAATGCTTTCTTCATTCTGACCATATTAAATTTTTTATAGTCAATGGTTCATATTCCAGCTAATGGTATAAGACGAAACTTGAATGATGCTAAACTGTCTAGACCTATCAACATATTGAATTTCCATCAATAATCATGTGTGCTAGTGAACCCATATGCATGCGTGATACTTATACGATGAAAGACCAACAAACCTTAAGCCTATGATCTCCCCCAACAATTCTCATGCCAAATATATGCTCTTCATCATCTAGAAGCTCCAACCTTTCAGTGCTGGTAGTAGCTGGAAGACCCGACTTGACATTAACCTCTCTAAGGCTCCCAATCTGAAGGTCACCCTGCACAATGCACCTGCTAACAAATGGCTTATACTTCTGCGGTTGATCAAACCTCCTCACCAAAGACCAAACCTGTTAGTCCAAAATCCCCACAGTCATTCACTCAGAATAAAATTCTGTAAAAGCAAACTATGATCTAAAATCATCAAAGATTACTTAGTTGTGATTGATTTTTTAAATTATTTTTTCTGTTGAATCTCAAATTTAACGAGACTATGTTAAGCAAACACAAAACAAATTCACACTAGAAAACTTTGTCAAGCATGTATGGGACTTCCACTCTAAAATTGTCAAAGCTTCAGCAGATATCTCAAAACAAACTCGTTACAGTTATCGTAGCCTTAAAACAAGCATCTAATCATAGTAAGCGCTAAAATATCCATCAAAATCTGCATTCCCGTATTTTATTTTGCAAAACCATTCTAGAGAGCGAGCGTTAAGAGCCCAATCCTCCGATTGATCTTTCGACTTCAACCATCTACTCGATACGGTCAATTTATTACTTCCTACTTGAAGTGTTGGGCAAAAACAAATAAACCATTGAATTTTGACAGGCCATCCAAACACGCACAAAATTCTTATCAGGATGGAGAATCGACAGACCTCTTCCCTATTGTCGACAACCAAATTCTTAGATCTCTAATAAATCTCAACAACTAAAACCTTATATAAAAGCAACCAATAATTTGATTTCTTAAATAAAAGAAAAAATAAGAGCTTACAAGATGCACAGGAGCTTTGATATGTTTAACAAGCGAAGAGCTACACTGGTGGTCTTGGACCTCGTGCTTATGGTGTCTCTTGATGTAGTCCTCCTCCGTCTTGCCAAACCCGCCACTTCCGCTGCCGTTCACGGTGATATAATCGTCAGTCACCATCACGGTAACCCGAGAAGAATCCTTCGCCGCAAAAAATCGGGTCAAAAATCAGCGGGAATATCGGGTTCTGCTACGGATTCTCAGAAGCGTCCAAAATGCACCGCCACTCGTAGTAAAAGGCCCACAGCTTCCCATCTTATCCACCTAATTAAAAATTATTAAAATACTGATCTTTTTAAATATTTATTATTTTTCGCTTTTCTGAGTATTATTCGTACTTGTCATGGTGATGATGGGATTCCGGTTTTTGGCATGAAGAATTTTGATATTGCCAAGGACAGGAGTTGAGTTACGAGAAAACGTTGTCGTATAATTATGAATAACTAAAGACGACACCGTTCGGTGTATTATTTTTGAGTTGTAATTTGTTCCAACTGGGCTATTGATTCTTTACCAGCCCATGCTATCAGAGGTCCCACGGAAACCAAGTACAGGCCCAGATTCGACTTCATCAATAAAAAACAATCACAACCCCCCGTCTAGCCTAATACGTTTCCCGCCAGAAGCTCCCCATCGCTTGATCTAAACCCATTCTTTTCCCGCCACTTCTAAGCTACTCTCGCAGTCTCGCCCCAAATTTCTGTGAGCTCTTCGTGGATTTAAGGTTACGGTTCGTTGTACGTGGTTTTTCTTCTTCAATTGCGACGGTGATTATCATTTTTTTCTTCCAAAAATTGATCAAATCTGAACGGTAACTTTGTCGATTGAATTACAGATTCACTAATTTAACATGACTAAGGAGGAAGTCGAGAATGGAAGTGAAGATATGTTGATCGACGGTCCTGATCAAGGAAACGCGATTCCTGATGGATTCAATCCGAATTATCTGAAAGTCTATTACGGTAAATGTTTCGATACTTTGGCGTCTATGCGCGGCTTTTGATTTAGTTTTGGTTTAATTTCTATTTTTATATGATTATTACTAGCTACTCTCAGCTCCTCTCTCTGATTAATTATCAAATGACTCCGCATTCTAAGAAGGATATGGGTTGGCTCACTAAGTATATGAGCATTCTAAGAAGGATATGGGTTGGCTCACTAAGTATATGAGATGGTTTTACTCCGCTGATTGTGAAGATTTTATAATGGTTATTTATGATTCGTTTTCCTTTTTTTTCCGCTTGTATGACTGCGTAACGTACATATAACGGTGTTCCGAAGATGGGTTTTGGCTTAGCTGAATATTAGTTTGATTTACGTGTGTTATTGAAAATGAAGAGGGTTCTCAATTGTTCTCATCTATAAGGATGTTTATATTGTGGCAGGAAGGCTTTTTCCTCATGCTGATATCTTCAAATGGATGTCCTATGGAAATGGTAATCCGTAAATCATAATTAACTAATCTTTGCACTCTCTTTTCCACTCATGCCACTAACCTGCACGTACTGATATTCGTACGTGGTCAACCTGCTTGATGGCTTGTTTTTCTGTAGATGGGAAGCATCCCGCCTGTGACAAGTCCTACTTTGGCCGAAGAGAATTTTCGTTCACTCTAGATAATGACATTTACCTGCGTTTTCAGTCTTTCAACAGTGCACCTGAACTGGAAAATTCCATTAGAGAAAAATGTCCGTTTAAAATAGATATTGGGCCTGTCTACAGCGTAGATGTAAGATTTTTATACTCTTTCACAACCCTGGATATGTATGACTTGTTTAACTTTCTTTCATCTGCATAATCACAGTGCATATATTTTATGGAGCAAGTAATTGTTCTTGCCCATTCACAAGATTCTTCAAGTTTCAAACTAAGATATGATAACTTTAAGACATAACCACTATTTTTTGTGCTTACAAAATACAGAGCCAATCTTTCTTTTCTTGCATATTGCTTATAGTGACTTAACTCTGTTGGTTCATGTGTAATCCTGGAATATATATTGGTTCATGGTGGTTTTCAGCCCATAGAACAATCTTTAAACGCTGAAATTCCTTTTTGTGACTTCTTCCAAATTTTATTTGTCACCACTCTCAGATTTTTGTTTTATACCATTCTTGGTTGATTTTTTTTTTCTTGGTGATACTTTATTATTGCAGCCTGCTAAGAGGCATGCCTATGCACAAGACGGTGATAATGTTTTCACTCCAGTGGAAAGGGAACTAGTTTTTGATATTGTAAGCTGTTGGACTCGTGTGGCAACTAAATGATGCCGATTTATCTTAATGTTTGATTGTAGTTTCTTCATCATTTGACCCATTTGAGTTATATACTCCTCCCCAGGATATAACAGACTATGATGATGTTAGATTTTGCTGCTCGGGAGCTGATGTATGCTTGGAGTGCTGGCCTCTGATGACAGTTGCTATTAAAGTGATTGATACTGCCCTCAGAGGTATGCATAGCATGCATTAACACTTACTGTCATCTTTCAACAACTTCACTGGGGCACATGCTCCTGCAGGACTTGTCTAATTGAGCATGGTAATAGCTCTTGCAGGAAACATGTGTGTAATATGTATTAGCATGTGCATATGGTTGAGTGTAATGTGGTTTATGCCTGTATTCACACCATTCAATAAATTTTATGGTGCAGATGATTTTGGCTTCAATCACATTCTCTGGGTGTTTAGTGGACGACGTGGTGTTCATTGTTGGGTTTGTGATGGAAAAGCGAGAAGGTAATACATTAAGCAGTTACTTTATGTTATGCTTTCTTATCAGTGATATGAAACAAAGAGGTTTACATTGTTCTGCCATCACTCTGCAGATTGACTAATGAACAAAGAGGAGCTATTGCTGACTATTTTCGTGTATACAAGGTGGTATACATGTATTGGAGATACAACTGAATTGTCGTAGATCTGTCATAGCATTAAGTCTAATGGGTGTTCTTTTCATAATATGTACAGGGCAATGAAAATAGTAATAAAAAGGTTTCTTTGCCAGGTCCTGTTCTTCATCCTTTCCTTGTGTAAGTGTTGATATATGTCATAGTTTTCTATTTTGTGGCTCATGTTTGCCTCTACTAAGATATGCTAGCTCTGCAGGAGATCATATACTGAAGTTCTCAGGGAATTCTTTGAGGAAAAGCTACTTTCAAGCCAAAATTTGTTTTCAACTGAGGAGAGATATGAGAAGATCCTAAGCATGATTCCTGATGAATGTACACTACAAACATTATGCCTTTTTCCCTCCTGTATTTGGAGCTTCTGTGGTTTCCTATGATAATTTATGATGTGAATTTGTGTTATATTTGCAGCTGCTACTTCTGAGCTCCGAGAGAAGTGGCAACAGAATAGACAATCCTCCAATTCAAAGGATGTTAATGTTTTCTGCTGGGAGCAGCTAAAGCATATGCTGCAATCAGGAAAACCAAAGGTACCGTGTTGCCTGAATAATAGAAGAAAACTAATTCATCTCTGGGCGATCCCATGTTTGATGTATGGTAAATAAGGTTGATTAAAGGGAATTTATGAAATAAGTATCTTTCATATCTGTTAAGATTTCTATTCATGAGGTGAGATACCATTATCAGGATTTCCTCTCACATGGATATTTGGGGCAAAAGTCCTAATATATATTGCTGAGCAGGTTTTTGATATTGTAAATTGTACATTCAGTAACAAAAACTTTTGTTTTCCTTGTTCACTATTTCAGGTACAAGGGCTGCGTAGGTGTGTTGAAGAGATTGTTTTTTCTTTTAGCTACCCTAGGCTTGATATGGAGGTTTGTGCTCTCAACCTGACAACTGCTCCTTGGCCTTCTTTCTTATCTCTCCCACTCTCACTTGATCATTTTGAAATAAATGGTTTTACACTTTTATGTTAAAAATATCTGTGCTATCTCTGTAAGTTGAACTTATCTGGATATGTGTTAGGTTTCAAAACACATGAACCATTTACTGAAGGCACCGTTTTGTGTACATCCAAAAACAGGTCAGTACCCAGAAATTTTGTTAGCATCAGATTCTGAGTGGCTATAGCTACTAGAATTTTGACCAATTAATTTTCAGATGTTGTGCTTGCAACTACAAAGCATTTGATTGTCTCATAATTGCAAAATTTTTTGTTGAGTCTAATGTAAATAACCTTTGTTGTGGCTATCATATGAAATCTTAGATATTAAGTTTTTTTGATACTGCTCTAATATGTTATTTATCCTTGTTCCAGGCCGTGTTTGTATTCCTATTGATCCACAAGATTGTGACGAATTTGATCCTACTGCAGTACCAACCCTTTCAGAAGTAAGCATGGCTATGACTGATAATTTTCTTATTCATCTGCTTCATTGCTTGCCCTTGAGAACATTGTACGATACTAACTAAGATGAATGAGAAATAAATAAATTAAACTGCCTTACTGTCACAAATCTTTGTCTTATGATAGCTTCTTTGTGATGTACCCTGCATCAAGTGCATTGATACTTCAATGATGTTATCTTTCCAATATATGCCTACATTTGACATGGTATGGGATATGCTGGTTCTTTCCTGGATGGAAGTCTTCTTCTAGCACACATGACTCGACATTTTAACATATCCAATGGGAAGTAGGATGATGATAAAGCAGGAATACCTGGCTGCAGAATGTATATTTCTGTTCTAGGAATTTGTTCTCTTTCTGATGGATTCTTGTCTGCCTTTATTTAATTTTCAGCTTTTACAAGAACTTAACACTGGTGGTTCAAGAACAGATGTCGACGGTATGTCAATGCAAAATCGAATGCTATGTTGCCTTATACTTTTTTCAGTTTGCCATCAAGCTAGGTGTAGCATACCATTTTTTCTTTAATCCAAGCAGTGTTTTGGTGGTTCATAAGAAATTCTGCAAAACTACGGGTATATAGACGTACTATGCAATTAGGATTTTATCATTCAGTTTTGGCAGCCATTTTTAAGGAGTGATAAGTCAATAATTACCCGCTCACAAGCTGTACAGAGTCTGCTCCTCCTGTAATATTGATGCTTAAATGTTTTTCTTGGTGGCAGAATCGGATAAAACCTCACTTGGAAAATCAATCAGGTTTTTCAGATCATCATTCTTGCAACCTCTGCTAAAATCTTGCAAGGTATATCTTGTCCCATTTGATGGTTCTTTTTCCTAAAAATTTGTTTTCATTGCTTACCAGATTCTGAATGGTCCATGTGCTTTGCTTTTTCTACATTCTTTGTTGGGCTTTGTCATGATCATGACTATAGAACAAGGCAGAACTTGGATTTGAACTTAAACAATCTTTTGCCATGGCATAATTAACTCAAAATTTTCAATTAAATAACTTTCACTAAATAACTCTAGAAATGTAAAATGGGTATTTTTGTATTATAGGAAAAATCCCACCCTAGGTCACATGCAGCTCTCCATGAATATTTTTCACCAATAACACTGTTATTTATTATTTCTTTTTTCCAAAAGAAATTCACCAACTGCTGTTCTTTTCTATTTCTTTTTTTCTAGAAACAAATAAATGGATGAGAAAACAAATAAGCTAGTAAAAATTCCAGGAAGATAAAAGAATTTGAACTAACATAATTCATGAATGTCACAGGAGGAGATGGAGAGTTCCCACAGTGCCAAACTGCAGAAAACTAAGAATTCTTTGAGTTGGTAGTGCTGTCCTACTCAGTAATTACATTATCATCAAGCAATTCATCTTCAGACGTCTGGTTGCACTGTTTTGATAATCTCTTAGCATATAAATTATTCTTGTTATGGACAAACTTAAAAACAACTTGTAAATATCATTACCTTCATGTTGAGTCAATGACAATATACATTCATGTTTGATTGCTTGGAGTCTTGGTATGTAATCCGATGTTCATGGTACTATATTTTCTTCGCTGTCCATGTGGTGTTAAAATTTTTCCTACGAGGTGTTTGAAATCAATTTTCGTTAACAAATTTAGTTAAGCATCCAGTGATAGAAAACGAAAGGATGATTCTGCACGGATCCGCATCATTTGTGTCGTCACTCTTAAAACAACCATCTGGAGTGGCATTTCTATTTGTCTTTACACACAGTGGATAACGAAGACCAGGTCAGTCTCCTCTCGCCAGGACCACTACCTCGCCTGGTCTTTCACAGCCATCTCTCATCAAAGAGAGAGCGGCAAGATAAGCTGTGAAACGTGGCTGACTTAGCTTCTGTTATAAAGAAAGGTGATGTAATTTTCTTGTTATTCGATCCTGAAAACACCCATATGGCCCGGTTTCCCTTTCCCATTATTGAAATTTGTAGCAGGTTGAATGAAACCATAACAATAATTACATACTACTGCAAGAATTCATTAACTTGCTTGAAGGTAAACAACAATCACTCATAATAGCTATGCGTGACACTTGGGGGGCCAGATGCTTCTCATATAACATCTTTCTGAAGCATGACAACTAACAGAAACGAGAGCCTTGATGCACAAAAAATAAGGCCTAACTTAATCATGACATCCTCTACTTTAACTAAATCCGAGCACTTGAAACGACATTGAAGAACATTTGACAGCGTAATTGGACAATCGATACTATCATTTACACTTGTCTGGGTCTCAAATTTGAAGAATTCTTCGGAATTAGGAAGCGAGAAATTGAATACTCTTGGCTTCCTAATTGGCAAGAACTTCCCAAATCAATTCAGGATCATAAGACGGCATTCTGGCGAGCGAACAGCCTTCAAAGTCTGAGTCTACGGCCATCATCATTGAATACTCGGTGGAAACAGGCGGCTGAGAATTTTCAGTCTTCCAAAACCCATCTTCAGAAACAGTTGGTGAAACCAATTCACCATCCCAATTTTCACCCAAAATCAAAGGCCACATCGTTGAAGATGATGAACAAGAATCAACAGCTTTCTCTAATTTATCACTCTCACTTTCACCCTTATAAACATCAAGATTAGCGCTTTTCTTGGCATTCTTTTTGGCTCTTTCTCTCTTCACCTTTTGACATATTGCTTGAATCTTGGCATCAACTGCACTCTTCAAAGCATTCAATCTTGAACAATCTCCAAATCCTAACTTACTTGGATCCTTCAAGTTAGGAAAATTCAATCTCGCATATTCCCCTCTAAGCTTATAAGCTGCACGATCATAAGCATAAGCAGCTGCTTCAGCTGTATCATAAGTTCCTAGCCATACTCTCATTCTATTTTGAGGAAGTCTAATTTCAGCTACCCATTTTCCCCAATGTCTCTGCCTCACTCCTCTGTAAAGCTTCTTCTTTGGTGGAGCTATGTAAGTGTTTGTAGTGTAAGAACTGTTCTGAAGTGGGTTGGTAAAAGAGTTGCGGGCATAAGGGTTGTTGCTTGTTTTGTTTTCTTCAGAGAATTTCTGGAGAAGATCTCTCTGGCGAAGATAAACAGAAGAGCCTAATGGCTCAAAAGCAGTGCTGCTCATGGTGTTTGTTGGTGGGCAATGAGAGAAAATTGAGTCTATGGTGTTGGTACCACCGTTTAACAGGAGTTGTGATAGTGAGGATCGAATATGAGCACCATCAGTGAAATCAAAAGGTGGATTATTTTCTTGAATTCCTTCCATTTCTTCCGGAAGAGATTTTCTAAAAACAGGAAAGCAAAACGGTTTTAAGAGTGTGAAAAAAACAAAGTGGGATGGAAACTGGGCACTAGAAAAATGTCCCGTTTCCTTGCAGAATAAAGTTCAGAACTAATCAAAAATCCAGAAAACTTAGCACGGAGATATTCAAAAAGCAGAACGAAGAAACGGGTAATGCTCAAAAATGAAAAGCCGTTGGGCAAAAACTCGTAGGGAGATGATGAAACTTGATGCAGGAATTGAAAGGCAGAAATTGGAGAAATAGAAGTATTAGATGCTTTTGGTGTGTTTAGCAAGGTAGAGAATCAGATTTTTTTCAACACGAAGGATTTGGGTTGCTATACTGAGCCCTGAGGTTGGTCCAAGTGGTATATTTATAGCTGCAGGTTAAAGCACTTTCCATGCTTTTCTGTGCACAACTTCACATTCCAAGATAATTTGAGCTTCGGCAGAAAATTACTAGAATCCCTCAATGTCTAATGATTGTGCTGCCCTCCTAGTTATTGAACCAACTGTAGAGAAACGAGATGAGTTATTGAACCTAACAGTAGTGATTAATCTTTCCGGATTAGGGATAACTAACGTTTAATCACACTTCCTGGGAGAAACGAGACGATAGAAGCTAGTTTAAATAAGGGTGCGTCTGTAATTTCGATTTTACTTTACAGAGGTTCATTAAGATGGATCTGTGACCATGATATCTTGTTGCCAATCGGGTGTTCCAAATTTTTGACTCCGCGTGGTCCAGTCCCCACTGAGCACACAACGCTAAAAAGCTACTTTTTTGATTTATTGCTTGGCAAGGACAGAGAGTCGGCGTCTCGGTTTCAAGTTTCATAGAAATCATAAATCTTCTGCCACGCGTCTAATTTCAGGACAGTGATCTCTGCCGATGCCAACCTTTCGCTGGCTCAAACCTTAATGTCACACAGCTTACCGGCTAAGCTTCACACTTTGCATTATTACACGACCTTGTGTTTTCTTCGATCATGCAAGAAACTACAATATTACCAAAAATTACTTGCAGTAAAACCCAGGTTTTGTTTGCACACAATACCAAATTTTCGGGTTCTACGAGAGTTTTTAAAGTTATTTTTTATAACTTTTAATAAAAAATTAAAAAGTAAATAATGCCCTACTATTTATCTTAAACTTAAATATCTTAATTGATTGTTTGTGTGACTGTGTCCTAAATTTCAAAGTTGTCACTGACTTTACACTATTACATTATTACATAGTGTTGATAATCAATGTATTTTAAGTTAGTGTGATTTTATATGTGCAACCAATAAGACTGTATAAAACAGTTAATAAGTGTCGTTAATATGGTTGGTAAATAAAGTTTAAGTTCAATAATAACCGTATTAACTGTCAAAAGCAAAATACATGCATGGTATGTATTGATACTATCGACTGCTTAATTAAATCTACATCAAGCAATCAATGGTGAAATCGAAAGGCCATATCTACTTACAATCAATGAACAGTGACAGTTGGCAAAGGGTAATTTGCCAAGTACAAAATCACTTAGTATTTTAGCACAAAAACGAAGCAGGCAAAATATCCGTAGCAGCAGTAACTTGATCAAGAAATAGTACTGAAGAAAATGTCAAAGAGACTACTATTTCTACACATGGAACCTGGCAAGCTAGCTATCTGGCTAGGTAATTAACCCCTATTCATCCGTCATCGGTTTATCATTTATCACGTTCTCTAGAAAAGTCGAATCGAATCATCAACCCATAAACTTGCACAGTTTTGACAGGCAAACTTTTTGAATTGCTATTCCCAAAAGAGATGGATGATGGGAGAAGGCGACTGCGTTTTCAATTTGTTTATGAATGATCACATCGATCTCCCTGGGTCAAAACAAGTAACCCAATTTGATTTGCAGACAAATTTGGGTCCTTCAGTTTATGAAAATTCAAGGACTCGGATGTTAATTATCCTTCCAGGTTTATCTTCTTGGAGCCAAGCCAAGAACAACTGGAACAAGCAGCCAAGACTGTAAATCATGATGATCATGGATGGATGGATGCAATGATGCATAGCATTTGATATGTGCATGATGGGTTATCAATTCAACAATCAACCACTGATTTGAATGAGGTTAGATCTTTTCATCAAAAGGGTCATCAGAACGGGACCCATCTCCGACCAACGTGCATTAAAGACGCAAAGGTTTAATATGAAAAGGTGATAGATATCGTTTCAGCATCGTATCAAAGTCACATAGGCTTTGGCTTTTTTCTGGAAGACAACACTCGTGAAAGCAAAGAAAGACGACACCAAATACACCCTTCATCTTCGTAACTCGAATCAATTTGCCAGCCCAAATATGCTTTTCCCTGCATGGGCATGTGAACACACCTAACCTCTTCTCTCAAAGTCAATCCCCAATCCTCATGTTCTCCGTCAGTTTTTTCTTCTTTTCCCAAGTTTGCCCTCTACCGAGGAAGAATTAAACTGGCATAATTTGAGAGAGATTGGGTAAATCAACTTGCTCTAAGTCTGCAGCACACCGAGGAGCGTTGTAATTTTAATGGATGATCGGGGGTATTTGTGGAATTTAATGTCGTCAAAAAGTTCCGCATATGGACTTGGTCGCATTATTGCAAGTCACAGCCAGACGACGCCGACGATCTCTCGGTGGTCCTCTCGTGAGTCCGACACGTTACCCACACTGTTGATTTTCTCGCTAAAGCAGATACACGTGTCGTTTTCTTATGATTTCAACTCCTTCGAGAAAATGAGAATTTCTAATTTCTCGTGAATTCGTTTCAATTTCGGCGAAGATTTTTCCGAGTTGCGTAACAACTGAAAAACCGTCATACGACACCGTTTTCTTGGCCTTCGTCATTATGATGCCATTCTGACATCAGTTAATATTTTCAGACCATAAGATAGAACAAATCTAGTATTAATACCATTTGTATCATAATATGCTGCGAGTTTAATCCCATTTTTTTACAAATAACAAAGGCTTAGCATGGAGTGAAAGAGATAGAAATATATTATGCCATGTGGTGAAGCGTACTGGTAAGGCATTAAAAGAGAGGTACTCTTGAATTTAATTTTTTTTATTTTTAATTTAATCAAATAACAATATTTAATATATTTAATAATGAATAATTAAAATTATATTTTAATAAAAAATTTTAATTTATATTATAAAAATAAAATTATTTTATAAATTTTTATTAAAATATAATTTAAATTATTTATTATTAAATATATCATGTATTATTATTTAATTATTAAATAAAAGGGTTGCTGACCCAAAATAATCCGGCGTAGTCATGGTCATGCATCGTTGTGTGATGTTGCCGGACAGAGTGTCATACACCATTGGGGTCTCTCCATTTTGACAGCCATAGGATCCGAGACACGTGGCAGGTCTAAAATTGTCACCAGGTTCACTCTTGAGGAAAAGGGTTTCCACGATTCGGTCTAAATTCTCATTCTGATATGATGCCCACATCCATATGATCGCACAGAAGAAGAACAGTGAAAAAGAATGCAAATGCAATGCATCTCCATAGAAGAATTACTGTTTTTAGTTAGGTCCTTGCTGGTGATCGTTTATAAAAAAGGAAATACGATTCCAAATTTGTGTAGAGTTTGAATAATGACATCTTTCGAGGTTGAAACAAACCCAATATTCGAATAATTGCTTTCCTACGATGCAACTTCCATGTTTCTCAACAGTTATGCACGAACAACTTCATATTGTCTCTATCAAAAAGCACAATGGTGATAACAAGTATACGTTCACTGTATTGTAAATTTAGGTGTCTAGATCAAGTATACGTTCAATGTTCAAGCACAATGGTGCATGTTCTGGTCGATTTACGACCAAAAACAGTGTGGAAAGTGGGTGACGCTGACAATTATGCAGAGCAATTTCCACAACCGAAAAGAGACGAACAGAGTGTGAATTGGTTAAGAGACTGAGAGAGAACTCAATAATGGGTTTCAAGCTGTGTGATCACCGCCACTTTGACGGCTGAGTTGTTCCATGTGCTCTGTTTTAACATCATATAATATTTTCTATGCCTTCTCTTGCTGAAGATTGATGAGACGTTTTATCTCCGTTGCTTTCAACTACGTACAGAAGAAAAATTTTCGTGTAAATTTTGTCTTTGTCTAGTCATGGTCCCCCTCTTAGCCAAAGCTTGATGTGATTTTCTTTTCTATGGCTCTGCATTTGGGCCAACGTAGCACCACAGACATCCTCAAACCTTTGGAGATTGTCAAAAGCGCATCTGATTAAGCCAACTCAATGTACAACGCGAAAAAAGACGCGAACAAACTTCCCTAAGCCATTGAAAGAAAGCCTCTTTTTTAGCTCGTCGTCAGTAAATGCGTGTGACGGCGAAAACAGAGTGTTTCTGGAAAATGCAACTGAAATTACGATTTACGACTTCAATGGGTTGCAATTGCTTCTGGAATCGGATGCCTATCAATAATTCATCAAGAAAGTTGAAACCCAAGTCAAAAAATAAGCAAGTCTATGGGTATGGCCGTCTGGGTGTGACAATTGTGATAAGATTTAGTCTTCTTAGCCTACTACAAAAAATAATTAATTAACAGACAATCACTGTTTCCTGTAAAGTGGGATTTGATTGGGAAATTTGAATGTCGATAATGCATATTGTGTTATTACCTGTAGGACTTTGCTGTCGTAAACAGTAGTGGTTCTCATTATTGTAACCTCGAGCGCCATCGACGCTGTTCTGGTGGGTGAATTTCTGTTCGTGGTGCTTGTCAGCGCCAGTCCCCGGGCTTGTTTTCTTGTAATTAAGGTATGACGTTACCATTTCTGTCTTTGGATAAGGCGGTCCGCGTATTTAAATGAAGTAATTTGGAGCTTGTGAAGTAGGCCCGGGTTGGGCCTGTATTTGACTGATACCCGTTTCCTTGGTGAATGGGTTTTAAATAACATGATTATGATATATACATCTAATAAGAATTATATATACATATACACATATATGTATGCATATACATTCTGATAAATTATTTCATACATTAATTTGGGGGGTCTAGGGTTTGCATTAGATTGATACCCGTTTCATTGTCGAATAAATTTTAGATAAGATAATTGTATATAATTTATTTAATAAATGAAATTTATATTTATTTATTTTGACTATTGCTGTGATTAATTAGAAACCAAAACACTATTGCATGTTTTAGAATTTGGAGGTTTTAAAATGGGTCTGAGTATAGCCCAGATTAATTAATACGTGTATAAGGATGGGCTTACATTGGCAAGTACATTGACAAGCTATAAATAATTTCATTGACCAAGGCGCGTGCATTCAGTAACCAGAGAGGTGTATTCAGCCTCACTAGACATTCCACATTGCTGGCAGGAGGGTATGAGCTCTAGCATAGCTTTAGTCCTCTTAATTAAATAAATATACTTTAAATTATAAAATTTGAGAATAAATTTGGAATAAGTTTTTTTTTGGTCCAAAGCCAACACTATTGATTCGACTGTTACATCTAGATTATTACATATAGTATCAGATCAACTTGTGACTTAATGTATAAATATTTTGAGTTATGACGTACCTTTTATTATGTAAAATACCCTTCTTTAAAAACATCAGATTCAAAAAAAAAAAAATCACGTCTTACGTCACTAAGAATTAAATTTGAGTTATAATTTATATAA
Organism: Swietenia macrophylla; assembly: GCA_032401905.1. Lineage (NCBI taxonomy): Eukaryota > Viridiplantae > Streptophyta > Magnoliopsida > Sapindales > Meliaceae > Swietenia > Swietenia macrophylla. Next base: position 625,619 of record CP135568.1, on the reverse strand, counting down.
TTTTTTTAATTTTATGAATTTATTTTAAGTTATAAAATTTAATAATAAACTTGTGATAAATTATGTGTTTGTAAATAACATAGATTGTTATTAGTAAATGAAAGTACTGTTGATGTCTTAAAAATATATTATATTTTTATTTATAAGAAAGAAAAAGAAAGAATGGATTGTTTATCTTTGTCCTATGACATCCAACGAGGCTGAGCATAATCTAAGCTTAGGATTTAGGCTAAGCACGTTGCCTTTATGCTGTCCATTGTCTAATAAGAGGCATTTAAAATGGAAAAGTTCAGGACTGTCAATGAATGCAGGGTACGACATGTCTTTCAATTCTAATCTCATCGTGGAGCATCCTTTAAGTTAAAAAGATTGTTACTTAATAAAGGTCAATAGTATAAGGTCATTATTGCATGAATTGAGATCGGGCTTGCTGATTGATTCATCCATTATGATGTTATCCGTAAAAGCAGAGCTGCAAATCGTAAGTGGACAACACCGCCAACAAATTCTGCCAACCTGTTATTGTAACCAAAACGGTGCGTTTGAGAATGATCGACCGTACAAGACAGGTGTAGTTTTGGTTAACTTCTGCTGTCTTAACTCTTGTCAAAACCTAGAAAACGTCGTAAGTTCTATCGAACTTAGCTTTGATGAGAAGTAGATTCTGCGCGGTGATGTATTGCAAAAAAAAGATCACTGGAAACACACGTGCAATAACGTCCTCGTATATCAGGTCAGTTGTACTTCAATCTTTGCCTAGTTGTTCCAGAGAACTCTGTAATTCATGTTTCTGATTCCAGTTTTTCACCGTTTGTAGCATAACGAACTGGGTTTTCCATTAAAAAACATGGAAACAACTTCCATTTTCTTGTCGGCTTTGTTCCTGGTACTGCTTGTTAATGCCTGCTCTGCTGATGATTTGAAGGTAAAATGGTGAATAGAAGAAATTTATGTAATGTCTCTACATCATTAATCAAATGAAGATAGTTAATAGACTTCTGTATTATAGGTAAATGCAAGTACAAATTCTGCTTTAGATGCGAATTTGAGTGGCACAAATCGTTCAAATGAGAGAACGGGCTGGTCAAAAGCAGTTGGAAATTCATCTGAACTGAAAGAAGATAAAGGAAATCTGATGAGTAAATCAAAAGAGGGTATTCCTGTTAAGAATGATACTGACAGAAATAATACAATTATGCAATCGGGTTCGCAAGAAACCGGTAACGAGCAAAAGAGTAATGGTGATTCTAAGGAAGAGTCAAAAGCTAAGGAGAGAGGTGACAAAGAAGATAATCCAAGTAATGAGGTGAAATCCAATGATGTTTCCGAGAAAGGTCGCAATGACAAAGATTCAGGTCAGTTAAGGAAGGATGGAACTCGGGTTGAAGAATGTGACTCGTCTAATAAGTGCATGGATGAGAATAAGCAGTTTGTAGCTTGTTTCAGAGTTCCAGGAAATGGTATGTTTCTGCTTCCATTAAATGACATTTTTCTTTTCACATTTTATAGCCAATTCATTTCGGGTATTTTCCTTGCTTCTTACTTTTGATATTCTGTACCATCTTCAATGTGCATATGAAGTAGACTTGTTGAATTAGATCTTCATTTGTTTTGCCATGCACTAAAATTATATTTGTGAAGAGTTTTTATTATGAAGAATCCTTTTTAATGCTTTAGTAACAATTATTAGTTAAATAGAATGAATTATTCTTGAATAATTTGGACTGTAGATTGAGTATGATGCTTGTGAATTTGGCATTTTTCTGATTTATTGGTACCACATTCTAGAAAATTTTTTCTGTATGAAGAGTGAGGGCTTTGAAGTAATGCATTGTCACGCCATAGTTTGGTTATTGTTTTTATTTTAACTTTAACTTTGGTCTTTGATCAAAAACTCTAGATTTGAGATTTTAAGTTGCAATTTTCCAGACTCTCCACATTTATCACTTTTAATTCAGAACAAAGTTAAAGGCTCGCTCAATGTTACAATCTCGGCTCCTCATAATGTTCGGCTAGAGAAAACAAAAGTTCGACTCCAAGAAAAAGGAGGTGACGAGGTATTTGTAAATAACACCTCACTGATATTTGAAAGCATCTCAGAAGTGCTTTTTATTCAATCATTCACTCGTCTCATGGTTAATCCAACATACTATTACTTGTGGTAATACCCTTAGTTTTTTGTTTCTATTTGTAATACATACTGATACTGTAAAACCACAAATTGCTATGTTGCGTAATTACTTTCTAATACTTGTAATTATAAAAGTCACTCAACTATAATAGTCCATAATTATGTTTCTATTTCTTGTTTACAAGGTTCTTTACTGTTCTCTGAAATGATTGAATGTCAAACATGAAAGTTACGAGGATGACTAAATCTCTTTTAGAAGATTTTTATCAAGGGAAGGAACAGTTAGAAACTTAGAATTTAATTTTAATGTTTATGCATGTTCTTACAACACATGATGTTGGCTATTGTAGCCTAAAAGCGAGGTACTTCAATGATGTTGGTATTCTTGAAATGATGTTGTCAGTTGATGCTGAATATGTCGAAGGGTCATCAAATGGGATGTTCATAAGATTGTTTTTTTTTTTCTGTGATTATTATCAAAAACTTATGGCAGTATTATTATAAGGAGTATGCATCTTTAATGGGAGTATTTCCTCATTCTAAATTTCAGTTGATATCATAGGTCTGTCAAAGCAAATATGTTCTGGATTGCAGAACTGCTAGGAAAGGTGCTGCATAAGAGTATGATGTTCAGTGCCCATTGAATAACTTCCCTTGTAATAATTATTTTTCTTAGAAAACATTCACAATATGCATTATGATTAAATGCAAGATACAATTTGTATTTTCCTGTCAAATAGGCAACATAATGCCAGCAATCTGTGTTATGAGCTTGTTTTTCATTGCTTTGATGGATAAGTTGCTGCTAGCTTTTAACAGCCAAAAAATTTTTAACCTCTTACCTGTGCAGCTGAAAGTTTCCATCAGAAGTAGAGGAACTGACAACCTGATCGTTATAATGGCTGGAAATGGAAATTGCAGCCTTGATTTCAGGGATATAATTGCACAGAATTCAGAAGAAGAGTTTGATAACTCTCTTAAATCCAGATACTTCAATTTCTTGTCGCAAAAGCCTACCATCGCATTAATATCTTTCGCTGCACTACTCATACTGGCATCAGGTTGTATGTGTGCCAGCTTGCGGTGGAGGCAACTTTCCAGCGGTGCCTTTAAATATCAAAGATTAGATATGGAGCTGCCAGTTACTAATGCTGGAAAATCAGATTCTGACACGAATAATGGATGGAATAATAGTTGGGGTCATGATTTGGACGATGTGGAGGCACCGAAGACACCATCATTACCAGTTACTGCAAGCCTCTCATCTAAAGGCCTTGCCTCACGGCGTTTGAACAAGGAGGGTTGGAAGGATTAATTTCTCTTTGGTTGGACATAAACTCCCAAGAAGATGGATAATGGAGGCTGAGATGATTCCTGAAGTAGATTTTTCACCTAGTCACAGGTCATTTTTATTTTCATGTCATGCTGACGCTGATCCCATGTTTTAATGCGTGATAAGCGCTGATCAGTACTTTTATGATTAAGTCGCATACCACATGCAGTCATTGAAAATACTCGGAATCTGTTGCCTTGCTATCTCCAGTTTGTTTTGATCAGAATGCAGAATTGCAAAAAACGGAACCGCACTGTGGCACCTGTATGATAAAGTCTGCTCATTAGCAGTCTCCTGCCCAAGGAGCAGCTCTAAATTATGGACTGAACTTGAAATGATCTCCAAGAAAACCCAGAAATGAGCATCGTTTGCAAAAATTGTGGGCTCACCTCTTCGCCATAATAATAAGAACGTTGTTCAATTTTTGTTCGTTCTTTGCAGCCTGCCCATCTCACCATTTCTCTGCCTTCTGACCTCGTGTTTACTGAGCTTGCCGAGCGGTTTCCGAGATATTACACAGCTTGTATAGACAGTAACAATTTGTACTGCATCTGAAAACTACTGTCACGGTCGCTTTAGAAATTGCTTTCCCGACTAGGCATGTGCGTCATATGGAAATTCCAAAGTAAATCAATCAATTTCTGATCGTAGCGTGGACCCAACCGCATTGAATTGCTAGCTACTACATTACATGTAGCTAGAGGCCGGACTAGGCCAGTGAAGTCTGGTCCGACATTGGTCTGTCCCGAGTTCGAGTTAAGTTGAAAGACAAAAGTTTGTCATGTGTTCGAATTAGGTTGAGCCTGTCGAACCTAGACTCGGATTTGTAAATTTATTAACAAAATAATATATTTTATATTAAATAATAAAAATTTATAAAATTAATTCGACATAATTGTTAGAGATTGCCTTTACGAATTGTGCTGGACTCGAGCGAGTCAGGCCGGACCAATACTAGAGGCAGCCGTGTGGTTAGAAACCTCTACATGTAACTCAACACGTCAAAGAAAAATGCAATCATGATTAGAGACATTTCATGATGATCATTGCGAGAGAGACATTCAAGCACCAATAGTATTTCCTTATGCATGTTAGTAACATGTTCATAATTTCACTATAATAACATCATTCGGACACTAATTTGGGATTATTAAACTTAATTCTTTATATTATAAAGGACCAATCAAGAAATTGTCGCCTAATTAAGTATTTATTAATTTTAATATTGCTTTCTTTTAATCAAGCTTCTTTAATCAAATTAATTTATTGTTTATTTTATCAATTATTTTATTAAACGGGATAAAATTGCATCTCCAATTCTTCTGTTCCTCTTTATTGTCCTTTTTATCGAACTTATTATCAGATTTTAAATTTCTATTTTGGAGCAGGCAGCCAATAAAACAGTGGTTGAGGCATGTGAGCCGTAGCATCACATGCAGACACGTGGCTGCTACAGATTGTACGACAGTGGCGGAACACGTGCCTTCAGAGCTGCGTCTCCAAGCAAGAGAGGTATCACGTGGTGGGACCCATGGAGTTGTCGGCTTGCACGTGCTCTCACATGCCTCTCTTCACAGCGACACACGTCTTAATGTCTCCGGATTTATTGGCGCTTTCTGCGCTCCATCAACTAACGTGACTTGCGGAGGTTTTGACGGCTCAGATCTGCAGTACATAGCATTCTTATCGTATTATCGTCTTTATTTTGTCCATTTCAGGCAACAACATACGGTATCTATTTTACAGTTCTAGCAAATTTATAATATAATATTACTGACTCTTCTTTTTTAACCGGCCGACAGTTTTCTATCCGCAAAAATTCATCTAACTCCACGCGTATGGAAGTACAATGTATCTTAATTAACCAAATAAATAAATAAATATTATAATATAAAAAAACTTACGTGTGAAATAATGCTAAATGTGATATAATAATTTAATTAATAAAATAAAAAACATATTAATTAATAATAAATAAAAAATAATTTTATAAATTTATTTTATTATATAAATTAAATAACAAAATTTTTATTTTTTTTTATTTTTTTTATTTATTATTCGCGAACAAATTTTTTTAACCTACCAGCATACTTTCTCTATAATATAACCTGTAAGCATTCGTTCATGTGGCCATTGTTCAAACTTCTCCATGTCAGTTTCTACGTCCATTATCTTCTACAACTACACCCAAATCCTGCATACAAGAGCACAAAAACATTTGGGACATTGTGCTCACACATTGTGGGGCTCTATGAAACACACAGTGGGTGTCCTTCTTTACCTAATTCTTAATCTCTTCTCATTCTTCTAAGGGGACTCGTAATTTATTAGTACTCCACTTTATTACTTACCTATCAAAAACGAAGTAAATGAATCGAGATGTCGAATATATTATTCGCCGTTGACAGCAGAACGAAACAAGAAGAAGAGCAAAAGGACCATGCGTCTGAAGAGGCAGCGGCGTGCTTTTCTCTATTGATCTTCATAGTTCATGCACTGACACGGTGGGGTAATATAATAAACTCATGATAGATCAGTACGACATGAATGAATTTGAACCTTGATGTGAAAAGTAATCATAGAAATTCAATTGGTTGCGTTGCACGGTTACATCAGGGATCTGGAAAACGTGAAAATGACAAAAAGGGTTAAATGATTTTCGAGTTGAAACTCATGTAAAACTTGTTGAACGGCGGCATCAAGTCCATTTATTCTGTCGTGGGGGCCGTGGGTAGATTTGTGTCTCTCTAGTTACCGGCGGAAAACATGTCATATGCTAGGTTTAATTATAACACCGACAAGGAGTGAAAGATTGGGGGGAGACTAATCAATCAAGTAATAAAGAGTAACAAAAAAAATTTTAAATAAAATAATATAATAAAATTATTTTAATAATCAATAAAAAATTAAATAAATCTTATAAATTTATTTATTATATTAATTAAATAATAATATTTATTTAAAAAATTTTTATTCATTACTAATGAATAATTTTTTTACTTTATTAATCATCACTTTAATTATATTAATAATAAAATTATTTTATTTAAAATTTTTTACCAGTAGAATGATAAGTGACGATGATGATAATTTGATTAATGTATGTTAAAATAAAGGATTTATAGTAGTCAGGCAGAAAAAACAAAAGGAAGAAATTAACACATTGTCAATTATGCTTCATTTTCATGAAGTCTACTCAAAGATATGGTTTTAAACTACATAATCTTGGAAGCTATTACAGTATTTTATGTGCTAATGAGAGTGATGCGACAGAGATCACAATCTTTAAAGCCGTAGAAGATAAACATGTACTAAGCAAATCACTTGTTCGGAAAATGGAACCAATTGGCACAACATTGCAGCCAATTAAACCCCAAAAGTTGGAAGATTCAATCAGTGGTTGATTTCATTTTTCAGATGTGAAAGTGAACCACTAATGAAGCATGCATTTAGATTCAAAAAAGAAACAAAACACTGGGTAAGTTGGACGCATAAAGAATGAAAGAAATGTCACCATAATGGGTACAAGCTGTCCGCGTTTGAAATTATAAGAAAACCAAAGCCATGTATTAAGATGAAAAAAAAAAAAAAAAAAGGGACCGTAGGCTAGCCCACCACGCCACATTTCTCCGTGATTGGTTCACCCCCAGGCGGGAATCTACCTTGATTTGCGCCTGGAAAATATTTGTGCATTATTTTTATGATTAGAACTTTTTCCCATTTTTTCTATTATTGATTCAATAAATTCTTGGTATAAATAGTTTAAATTATATATATTTTTTAAATTTATATTATAAAATATAAATTTAATTTAAAAATAAAATTAATATTAATTTAAATTATTTATTAATAGCTACGGCACATATTAATATTTATTTAAAATTTAAGAATAAAAAAATTATGAAACAATTATGATCCTATTTGTATATACTACCCAGAGTAGAGGAAGTATGTTGGTTGGCACCAGGTTGACTAGGGTTTAGTTACGAAATAGAATTGCCTACATGTGTAATCTCAATATTTTATTGACGCCCGGTATCAACGGAGTCCAGTAACACAATATTATATATTCGGCATTCGGATACTTACATTTGGGTCCCCAAATGTTCATAATTCTTACATAAAACCATTTGATTAATGTAACGAATCATAGCATGAATCAATTGGTCATTATCGTCCATGAGGGACTTTGAATGGACTTGTGCGGGGCTTTTGGAGAGGATGGAAGGAAACGATAAGGCGTTCCTTGACGCCATTAAAGCTTTCACTTTCATCATTCTCAATGGGTTTTGCCAAGGGAACATGCGCATATCAACATGAGATCTACGTAGGGTCACATGTCCTTCCGAAGGGTTTTATTTGCACGTGTTATGATGGTCCCAAAAGTAAAATTTCTACTAAATTGTATGCATGGTTAACAATTCACACGCTTTTTCTCTTTTTGTTGTAGAGGCCACGCGTTAATGGCCTTAGAAAGTAAGGGTCCCCTGCCCCTATTGCATGCGGATTTCGGTTACCTGCCTATGGACCTTTGGTGTTATTATAGACTGGCAATTATGGCTTTAGGGTCATATTTCGTGCATCAAAAGTTGAAAAAAAAAATGAAAATAAACCTTCCTTTTTGAGGTGGGATATCAGACATATTTGCTTTTTTTAAAGAAAAAAGAAGAAAAGAAAGAAATTATGTAGTCTCAAGTAACTTTGAAGGCATGGCAAGTAGTAGTATTAGTAGTACTTGTTGTTTTGGGGGTGGTATGGTATGGTATGGGATGGGATGTGGAATATCTAGCCTATTAATTAATCATTTGAAATTCGATGTATATTCATACAAGAACAACCCAACACTTGCAATAAAACAAATGACAAGTTCTATTGGAAGGATCCAATAGATTTGATCACAATCTCAACTAACGAAGCCTTTTGTCATAATAGGTGAAAAGCACTTTCAATTCCATGACATGGGTGGTCGTAGTTATAATCCATACATTATCACAAGAACACTACCATATATACTAGACAATAGCACTTATTGTAAACACACTTTTGTTTTGATAAAATAAAGCATGAAAACAAATGTTAAAACTTTTTCTTTTGTCGGTGATATTGTATTCCTTTCGCATTTCATGGTCTTACCTTGTCGCGAAGGATTAGCATCTTCCTAAAAAGATATTGAACATTTCAGCTGGCCACTCAAATATGCTGGGCGAAATCAAACCACTTAAATTAGGCCGTCTTCTTGTGATACTTGGCTTGAATTTTGGTTTCTTCATAGGCGCCGAACCGGTTGGTCTTTTTGGTTTATATACGTTACAGTGTGAAAGTACAAGGATTTCAAATTGAATTCTTCGAAATAATTTTTCGGGTTGTCTTGAATTTCCCAAGATCTAGTGGGAATACTGAAGAAATTTCAAAAGGCAACCTAACCCAAAATAAAGTAAAAGTGGAAGAGTTGGTATGATTTTAGGGGACAGTGTTAAGGTCACGACCAACAGTGAAAGTTCCACTTACGAAATCAAAGCAAGCAAGGCCCTTTTTCTTTTTAATTTTTTTGAGACCGATATACTTTTTCAAGTCTTGAATTGGGTTTGTCCGTTGTGCATATTAAGATACTGTTATATTTATTTTTTTAATTTTTATATTATTAATTTCAAATTTTTTTATAATTAAAATTTTTTAAAATATAATGACCCATTAATGTAGCATAGTTAATCCTCCAATTACCTAATCTAACGGCCAAAACGATAGGACCAAATTTTGACTTGGAAAGGTCGAAGTGCGTCCCAGTAAGGAAGCTAACGTGGCAGGATCTGAGATGGGTAGTCGATATTTTGGAAAATTTTACCGGTTAATACTAGGTTTTATCTGGCAATGGTATGATGCGGGGCCGTCAAAGTAACTCTCGACAGCCGGTTACTGCGATGGCGGGCACTGCTGCCCTGGCCGTAACAAAACCGGAGCTAATAGGAGGGTGGTTAGGTAGAATAATTTTATTACCTAATAAAATAAAATTTAATTATTAATAATAAATAAAAATAATTAATAAAATTTTAATATTTTTATTATATTAATAAAATAATAATTTTTTATTAATTTTTATTTATAATAAATATATTTAAATAATTTTATCATGTTACAGTTCAACTATACATTCATTTCATCTGAACTGTCTCAGCTAACCGGTCATTGCGGAGCTTTGCCTCTTTGACTTACCGTTCGTGTCAAGATCCCTTAGTTTTTTTTATTTAATAAGATTTTACGATTTTATCTCCTTTTCGGCGGCGACCGTTAATTGCGGTTGGGAATAAAGTGCTCTGACATGGGACCCACCTTTTTGACCACATTTTGATTTGTCTCTCTCTCTCTCTCTCTTTTTTTTAATTTCTAGAAAATACAGATAGGCACAATTTTCCTTAGTTATTAAAGAAATACCATTTTGCTTTCACCGGATACTGTCGGTGGACTTACAACTACACGGCCACGTTTCTATGCTCGCCCCTTTCAAATTTACCTTAATCTCCCTCATTGCACGTAACTTCGTCAATACAAAAAGAAAACCCGCAGATGAATCAGAGCCAGCAGTTCACAAATTAATTATTGAAGGAAAGGCAACATGTGAATTGGCCTGAAAATTCATGACTTTTGTTATTGCAGGATGGGGAGAAGAAAAAGAAAACAGATCTGCCTTCGGTTGAATGGTATTTAAGAAGCAGATATGTAACTGTGATAAAGTTTTCTGTTAGGTTTTCCGATAAATCAATGCAGCGGTCAGTCAATCTATCCTACGTAATCATATCTCCACCTAGAAGATCTTCACCCAAGTGTTATTTATGGTCTGTGGTCCATGATTATGCATTGATGATGATAATTCACCTTGCTCTTGTCCACACTACGCATTCGGAATGGTAATTTCATTTTACTATAGTGGCAACTTTAGCGACCGGCGAAGAGTTTTCACATCAAAAGAGCTGCTCCTGGAGCAATGGGTAAAATAAAACACGCAAACATGGGAGTTGTAGAAGGTCACGTCTCTTTTACAAAAGGGTTGACACTTGTTGGCTTGAAGGGCACTGTGGAGAACTCAAAGTGGGGACACGCTAGGGGCAGTGTTCTCAACTCTTTGACTTTCTACTGCATCTTCCTTTTCCTTTTTAATCGAGTAAGTTTAAGGTGAAAATATAATTAATATCACAAAAATAAATTTTTTTTATTTTATAAATTAAATATTTTAGCTATATCACCACTAAATTAAGAGGGCTTTTCATTTAAAATTGTTTCTTCTAATTTTAATAATTCTTAATCCTAGAGTTTTCCCGTTAAATTTGTAAAATTAATTTTTTTAATCAAATAATAACTACGATAAGGGTTACAGTAAATTTGTATTTCTATTTTTTTAAAAATACATTAAACCCACACCAACCATTCCAGTAAAGGGACAGGGACATGCACATGATTCTGTTCTTTCTTCAATCCTCCAAAAGTGAAAAAATATTTTAAAATAAAATAATTTACATTTATTGAACCTGCGAGTTTCTGCGCTCTTGGTACCTTCCTTTCCTTCTCGATATATAGAAGCTTGTGCTTCATCTTCCCCATTCTCAATACTAAAACTCTTCTTTCCCTCTTCTCTCTCTCAAGTCCCTTTCTCTCTATTAAAGAGTGTGTTCTGTTCCTGGTTCATTCATCAGAAGTTCTTGTTGATAAATTGTTCCAACATTGCGAAATATTAGTGCATATGGAAATGGGTTTCTCTGTTGCGTTTTAGAGAAGAGAAAAGGAAATCCCATTTTGTAAACATATATAGTGGAACAGATCTCGCTCTTTGTATCTTTATCTGATTTTGTGCATTTAAGTTTTTCCTTAACATGGAGAAGTTTGTGAGCCTCATTTCCATGACTCCTCTGCTTCTGCTTCTTTCTCTTCCTCTTGCTTTCGCGGGCCATGACTACGGCCAAGCTTTGACTAAGAGCATTCTCTTCTTTGAAGCTCAAAGATCTGGTTACCTGCCCCATAACCAGAGAGTCAATTGGAGAGCTAATTCTGGCCTAAACGACGGGAAAGCCAGTGGGGTAAGCTCAATTTCTCTCCGATTCAAGTCATACACGCAAAGTTGTAGTTTATTTTTCTTTCATTTAGCTATGTAATTGAGATTTGTTTACTTTCTTTTGTAGGTGGATCTTGTCGGAGGATACTACGATGCAGGGGACAACGTGAAGTTCGGGTTGCCAATGGCATTCACAGTAACGATGATGTCCTGGAGCATTATAGAATACGGAAAGCAAATGGCTGCCAGTGGAGAACTTGGGCATGCGCTCGATGCTGTTAAGTGGGGCACTGACTACTTCATTAAAGCTCATCCTCAACCCAATGTCCTCTACGGAGAGGTACCTTTCTTCACTTATTTGCTTTCTACCCTGTTTTCTGGTCTCTTTAAGCCATTGAGAAATTGCTCTGTTCCTTGCAATATTAGTATTTTAGTTCTTGTTTTCCTTTATAAGCATGGTTTTGTGCTTATTTTATCATTTTCACCTAGAGTATCGGTTGAGTTAATTAATTAAATATCACAAATAATTATTATTTTAATAGATGGTCAATTTAAAGCGCTAACATTCTTTGTAATGAACTGTGTTTGGTTTAGGTTGGAGATGGAAACACTGACCACTACTGTTGGCAAAGGCCGGAGGACATGACCACTGACCGGCGGGCCTACAAAATCCACCCGAATAACCCTGGGTCTGACCTCGCAGGTGAAACCGCCGCCTCCTTGGCTGCCGCCTCCATCGTTTTCCGCCACTCTAACCCCGCTTATTCCAGTGAGCTCCTCCACCACGCTTACCAGGTAATATTTTTATTTATTATTCACAGTTAAAATTAAAATAAAAAAGTAATTTCAAGAGGAAATCACTGGTCCGGTTAACGTTAGAGAAACAGGGGTGGTTTGTTGCGCATGATAGCAAAACCGTCGTAGTAGTAAATAGACAGTTACCCTGGCTGACTTCATCGTCAGACCGGTCGGTGCAACTAGTCAGGCGCAAGTTGGCGCTGCATTTATGACACAAATAAGTCTCTGCTCTTGGTTGTGTCGTGGCTGCAGATTGGCAATTAAATGTTATTACCATCTGATGCGTAGTATAATTTATTGGCGCATTATTTGGATCGTGGGCGTACTTCACCCCGCCCATCACGGACAGGGTGTGCTAGCCGTACAGTTCTGTCGTACAATCAGATCTCAACCGTCAATTTCAACACTTTAAAAAAAGCCCATGACCCATTAGTTATTCATTTGGCACGTGCCAACCCTGTCGGTGCTATGCCACAAACCAATGATATAGGAATTAGGTTACGAATTACCCTTCTTAGTCTTGATCTATTACATGATTACCACTGTGGTGATGTTTACCGTTTTCCTATTTCTTTTGTTTTCAGCTATTTGATTTTGCGGACAAATACAGGGGCAAATACGACAGCAGCATTACTGTTGCCCAAAAATACTACCGTTCTGTCAGTGGCTACAATGTATGTGAAAAAAGTTCACATTAAATGGCATATTTTGTTCATTGAGACCTATACTGTTTGATTAATTGGATTGATTTTGTTGTCCAAAGGATGAATTGCTGTGGGCTGCTGCATGGTTGTATCAAGCAAGTGGCAATCACTACTACTTGGACTACCTCGGCAGAAATGGCGATGCAATGGGGGGAACTGGCTGGGGAATGACTGAGTTTAGTTGGGATGTGAAGTATGCTGGGGTTCAAACCCTTGTTGCCAAGGTATTAATCTATCAAAATTAAGGGTAAACCATGTAAATTTTGACTAATAATCGTTCATATTCAATGTTTTTTTTTATTAAGTGAATATTTTGTTATCTTCTGTTTGCAGTTCTTGATGCAAGGCAAAGCTGGAAACCATGCTCCAGTTTTTGAGAGGTTCCAACAGAAGGCAGAGTACTTTATGTGTTCATGCCTTGGAAAGAGCTCCAGGAATGTTCAGAAGACACCCGGTGGCCTAATTTTCCGTCAAAGGTGGAACAACATGCAGTTTGTGACCAGCTCTTCCTTTCTGGCAACTGTTTACTCTGATTATCTTGCTTCTGCTGGAAGATATTTGAAATGTTCGGCTGGCGATGTTGCACCATCTCAGCTTCTTGGTTTTGCAAAATCTCAGGTAAATTACTACCTGCCTTTCTGTTTTAATATTACTTGCATAACGAGTAAAAGACACAAGTAAATTAACATTGTGCTCTTTTGTAACTTTCAGGTAGACTACATTCTTGGTGACAACCCAAGAGCTACAAGTTACTTGGTTGGTTATGGAAACAACTATCCACAAAGAGTGCACCACAGGGCTTCCTCAATTGTTTCCTTCAAGGTTAATCCCTCGTTTGTCAGCTGCCGAGGAGGTTATGCAACTTGGTTTAGCAGGAAGGGCAGTGATCCAAATCTCCTTGTTGGAGCTCTTGTTGGTGGCCCTGATGCCTACGACAACTTTGCTGACGAGAGAGACAATTATGAGCAAACTGAGCCTGCTACTTACAACAATGCTCCTCTTCTTGGTATATTGGCAAGGCTAAATGGTGGTCACAGTGGCTATAATCAGCTTCTTCCAGGTATCATTGCTATCTTTGCTAATCCGATATTAAGTTATAACAAGTATTCTTATCAGTCATATTGATCATTATCACTGGACTTTCTCGCAGAGGTGGTTCCAGCTCCTAATCCAGTTGTCACAAAACCAACTCCAGCACCCAAACCCAAAACAACTACAGCTCCAAAACCCAAAACAACTCCGGCTCCAGGTATTCCTTCACTTCCCTGTCCATTTTCTCATGTGCTTATATTTTCTGTGTACAAAGAAATCTACTAGTATGATGTATGTGATTCCGCATCTGTTAATTGTGGCATTGACAAGAAGTTTACTTTGCAGCTTCGTCATCTGGTCCAATTGCCATTCAGCAGAAGATGACAACTTCATGGTCCTACGAGGGAAAAACATATTACAGATATTCCACCATAGTGACCAACAAGTCAGCCAAGACCCTGAAGAATCTCCAGGTTTCAATATCCAAGCTTTATGGTCCTCTATGGGGTCTAACTAAGCTGGGAAATAGTTACAGTTTTCCATTGTGGCTCAGCAACTTACCTGCAGGAAAAAGTCTTGAATTTGTCTACATCCATGCTGCTAATCCTGCAGATGTCTCAGTTTCCGGCTACAACTTGGCATAAGAAAGAAAAAAACTCAATACAAAAGAGATGAAGAATCACACAGTTTCTGGTTTGTAATGTAAGAATTGTGCAGTTTATACAGAAAGCAGTCCAGAAAAGGTTTTCTTTTTTATCTTCCTTTTCCTTGAGGGGGGAGATTTCAACTTTGCTCGTTGATTTGGTATTTTTAGATGATATTAGATCAAATAATTTTGAAGTTTCGAGGATGAAAGGAGTGAAGAGACGATTTAAAACAAGTGCTCATCCTCTTTCTCCTCTACTTCTCTGGTTTTTATAGATAGAATTTGAAAGACAGGTAAAGATTGAGTGATAGTTGAGAAGTAAACAAAAATGACTTCTCAATAGATTGCAAGGAGTCTTGTTTCTTTGTGTTTCAAAAACAGGTTTGAATGTTCTTTTTGGTGTTGAGTTGTAAGCTTTGCAACATTATATATTTCCAATATGAATATAGTTTGTGCAATCACATTATCCATGTTCTTGTAAATTAATCCCCTACTTCTCCATCTTAATCTTTCGACAACAATGTCTACTTTAATCAAAAATTTCCTTTCTGGGCATTCATAAACACAAAAAGAAGTGAAGCTTGTGCGATTCCCAGGAAAATTTCCAGATCAAAGAAGAAATAACCCATCACAATATTTCCAGATTACAGTGGTTTGCTGGAACCGCTTTCATAGTTTTACTAAGATAATAACTCAAATTTCCAATTCAATTCAAGGAGAAAAAGGGGGTCATATGAAAAACTAAGTCATTCTCAAATGCAAGAGATATTGTAGATTTCGAACATGTAGAAAATTGTTCTGAAGTGCTCAGGTTTTAATTTAGATAATCACCCATCTTAATTGGATATTAGGGAAGCAAAAAGAAAAAGAATTAACAAGCTTTTCAGGATCAAAGTCGTATGCACAATTATTCCGCAACTCTCAAAGGTACAACCTCAGAAGCAAATGCAAAACCAGAAAAAGGAAGAAACGAAGGAATCAAGGATCAGGAAATGATGGTGCTTGATTTTTTCAGTTCGACTACCATTACGCTGATGTTGTCTTTGCTACCCCGAGCCAAAGCCAGCTCAGCGAGCATTGTTGCTGCCTCTGCAGCAGCCCTTCCTTTACATTCGTCTGGAAATCTCATCCTCAGTTGGTCATTAAGACATCTCCTTGCCACTTCACACGCAAATTCGTTGGACAACACATCCCATAAGCCATCGCTTGCTATTATTAGGAAGTCGTCCAATTCAGTTCGCTCATTGACTGTCACCTCCGGCTCAAAGATTACTTATGGCTTCAAATACTGATCTCCTCTGGCAGATGAAAAATTATTCAATAAGCAAATAAATATTTACATGGAAAGCTCCAAATCTTGAATGAACAATTGCATTTTAGACCAAAAGGATGAAATCCCTCGTCGGATTGCCATCTATAGGGCATGCCATAAGACAAATAATTAAGGCTAAACATGAACATGAATCAAAATAGTTGAGAAGAGTAAATACGTTAGGGACCCAATGAACCTGTCCATACGCGAAGACCAAGAAGAATAGCCTTGATCTATTACGCGGGCTGGCTATATTTAATTATGTTAATTTATTATTATTTTTTAAATAAATTCTAGTCTAAATTATGTATATGTATTTTTTATTTTTTTTTTAAAAAAATATTATTTATTTTTATTAGAGCCGTTCGATTATTTAATATTTTAAAGTTATGAATAAAGATTATTAGTTAAATTTTTATTTTCAATTCTGTATTGATCAAAATTCTAATTTTTTTCAAATTAAACATATTTAAAAAGACTTAAAATTTCTCAAAATATCATATAAAAATTAACACAGGATATATTTTGTAAGGTTGGTTATTGTCCCTTTCTTGTTCATAACCCGTCACTCAATCACAATCTAGACCATGTGCCATTTTGGTATAGCGCCAAACATGTCCGACTCCCGATTAGATCATTTGGGGAGTGAACTTGGCTTCTTAGCAGCCGGTCAACAAGGATTGAAACAAGCAATGAAGGCTAGTGAGGAGCGGCACTTGAAACACATGGACAACACGTTTGCTCGGTTTTCTAACAATGGTGGAAGACATGATGATGAGACTGGGTTTTTTTTTTCCTGTAGCAACAACAGGCAAGGACCCTCAAGTGGAGGCTCTGTTGCGCCCGAAATTACTAAGTTGGACTTTCTACGTTATCATGGCATGGACGATCCAACGGGTTGGATTTATCAGGTGGAGCAATTTTTTGAGTTTCAACAAAGGAAACGGAAAAATTACCCATGGCTAGTTACGATTTGGATGGAGATGTCCAATTGTGGTATCGGTGTGAATTGGGAGATTTTCAAATATGAACTACATTTGTGTTATAGGCCTTTGAGATACCAAAACTTTTTTGGAGATCTTATAAAGCTTAAACAAAATGGTAGTGTTCGTGATTATCAAATGGCTTATGATCGTTTGTTGCATCGGGCAGGAAATCTATCGAAGGAGCAACAATTTGGCTTTGTAAGCTAACAAGTTTTTGGTTAAACGGGAGAAATGTCAATTTAGTTAAAAAGAAGTTAGATACTTGGGTCATTTGATTTCTCATCAAGGGGTAGCCATGGATCCAGAGAAAAAATCTTCCATGATGTCTTGGCCTAAATTGACTACATTTGAAGGGTTACGAGGTTTTTTGGGCCTCACCGGCTATTACCGAAAATTTTATACATTGCTATGGAATGATAGCCCGACCATTGCCCAATATGCTTAAAATGGATTCTTCCAAATGGACACTTGCCGCGGAACAAGCGTTTGATGAGTTGAAAAGTATAATGACATTTGGACCTATATTGGCTCTTTTGAATTTTTCTCAACAATTTATTGGAGAGTGTGATGCTTCAGGAGTGGGCTCAGGGGTGGTGCTTTTGCAAGGGGACCGACCAATTGCATTTTTCAGCCAAGCAGTCCATGGAAAAAACGGTGTTCTTGTCCTTTGGGGGGCTAAATTCTGTGTTCACGTAGACCAAAAAAGCTTGCAATTTCTCTTAGATCACTACAGCCACTGAACAAAAATGGTTAGTCAAGAAAAATTTAGTTGCGGATGCTTTGTATGGGAAATTGGAAATTCAAATGTGTGCCATATCTTTTCCTATTCCTAAATGGGTGGATCCCATAAAATCTGAAATTTTGGTTAACCATTAACTATAGAATTTGGTCGAGAAAATTAAGGGGAAGCATTGGGGTTGTGGTTATTCAAAGGGGGGCTGATTTTTTCTGAAGACAGAATTTTTCTCCCCTCATCTTCGGATTTTCCTATAATTAAGGAATTCCACTTAACCACTCATAAGGGTCTCCACAAAACTCTCCACAGTGTTAAAGCTATTTTTCATTGGAAAGGCATGAAGACATGTAAGAAAATTCATTCAAGAATGTGACGTTTGCCAAACAAATAAAATGGACTAAGCCAAACCAGCTGGCCTTCTCAGCCCTCTTCTGATTCCAAGACATATCTGGACAGATACATCCATCCATGGACTTCGTGGATAGCTTGCCAAATTCTGGAGGTCATCCTACAAATTTTTGTTGTGGTGGGCCACTTATCCAAATATAGTCATTTCATCCCGTATTAAACATCCTTACACGGCCACCACTATTTCTCAAAACATTTTTTGAAAATGTGTCCAAGCTTCATGGCATGCTTGCTTGAATCCATTGTGTGTGATCGTGACCCAATGTTCACTAGTTCTTTCTGGAAGAATTTTATTTCTTTTGAATGGAATTAAACTTAATTTTAGCTTGGCATATCACTCCCAATGGAATGGTCAAACCAAGACAATTAACAAGACCTTACAAATGCATTTGAAGTGCTTTATGAGCAAAAAGCTTAAGGAGTGGATTAGTTTGGCTTCCACAAGCAGAATATTGTTACAATACAAGCAGCCACTCTTCTACGAAAAAAAACACCCTTCGAAATTGTCTATGGCTGGAAACCCCCCACGTTACTTGCCTATGTTCATGGCACCTCACGATTGAAATCAGTTGAAAGGTTCTTATTTGAAAGGGATGTAGTGGTTAGAGAGGCTTTCACGTTTCACTACCTGATCTACCCAAAGTTGGAAATCAAGATATTATTCCTTCCGCACTGCCTGACCTATCCAAAGAATCCTCCCCACATCCACTACCTCGAGCCATATTGGAAACACGCTCAAAAAAAGTAGTAGCTGAAGTTCTTGTTCATTGACAAAATCTTTCAACTTCGGAGGCCACATGGAAAATTTTGAAAAATTTTAACCGACATTTTTACCTTTAAGATAAAGAAAATTCTAGAGGAGGAGTTATTAGGAACCGAGTGAACCTATCCATACATGAAGACTAGAAGAAAGAGCCTTGCCATATTATACTAGCTAGTTTTATTTAATTATACTAATTTATTGTTCTTTTCTTTTAAATGAATTTTAATCTAAATTTTATATATATATATGTATATTTTATTTTTTAAAGATAAATATGTTATCTATTTTTACTAGAAGCATTCGGGTATTTAATAATTTGGGACTATGAATAAAGATTATTAGTTAAGTTTTTATTTTTAATTTTGTGTTAATTGAAACTATAATTTTTCTTAAATTAAATCTATTCAAAGAGGTGTAATATACTTCTAAGTACTCTGTAACAATTAATGCTACAGGTAAATTGCATAAGGTTAATTTTTGTGCCTTTCTCGTTCACAAACCAATCCCCAGATCAGAGTCTAGACAATGTGACATAATCTTAATTACATGATGCATGGATTCAGATCTTGAAGTAGCAACAACTCCCATGACCCGGCTACAGTTCCAGTTTATGATCCTACCTTCCCCACCATCACCACCATTGCAGTGGACCCCACACTTCTTACTGCATCCCCCACGCCGTCTTGTTCGCAGCCGCTCCGGCAGACTTCCTCATCCATCTTCATAAAATACGTTGCCATCACATCCTCCCGGTACTCCAATCTCCTGCTGCCTCCTCTATCACCGCCGACTCTACCCTTTTCCTCCACCTCCTTTGCTATTAACAAATGCAACTTCTCCCTGCAAGCGTTCGCAACGCCGGTCCCTCCGTGCCCATCATAAACCGCAAGAAGGTTGTTTTGCCCTTTGGGCTCCGACCGGTAGGAATAAACGAAGCATATTCAATTACAACCGTGTTGATTCTTTTGTCCTGGCTGCTGACTACTCAGTGACTAGATTAACTTCACAGGCTATGATTTAAAATGTTTGAAGTTGACCTTTGGAACATATTCTTCGCAGGCTTTCATTCTCTTATTCGTTTCCTGATTTAGATTGGTCTAACTCTCTCCGGGTTTATGTAAGTTGCAGAAAATTTCTCATTACTTATATTTACTTGGTTCTAGGGATGACTTGTTTGAAGGAATTGGACCTATCAAGGTGCCTAAAGGTTACTGATGCTGGCATTAGGCATCTGGTATCCATTTCAACTTTGGAAAAGCTGTGTCTTTCTGAGACAGATGTCACTGAAAATGGAGTTGCACTCCTCTTCTTACTTAAAAACTTGTCCTTCTTGGATTTGGGTGGTTTACCTGTCACTGATTTGGTGCTGAGTTCTTTGCAGGTACTATCTTCTGTAACGCGTGAATATGCAATTATGTATAGTGTAACAATAGACCACACTTCTAGTTGATTATGTCTTGCGCTGAGTTCTTTACCCCACATAAGTTTCCTTACTTGAAATGCAACATACCTACTGTTTGAACTGTGTAGATTGTTCTGGTATTAACCTTCTGGTCATATTTTTACAGAATGTCTCAAAAATGAAACAATGATGGTTAAAATGTTCTATTGGTCGCTGCTGAGTTGTGAACATGACTCCTATTGATTTATGCTGATGTACAGTTTTCATAGACGATAGTAATTATCTAGCCATTGTTACAACAGATGTTCTTCTTCCATTGTGGGTTCAAAATGCTTTATATTTTGACATGTTTCATATGCGATTCTTTACGGCTCATTCTGTAAGATTTTTTAATTCACATGATTTTTTATGATTTTGCTTTATTAAAGATTATACTCTCTGGAATTACTTTTATAAATGAGGCTGAAACATTTTTATATATTGAAACAAGTTCCCTGTCCTTTTTGGATGTATCCAACTCTTCCCTCAACAGCTTTGACTCCCTACCACAAATGAAAGCACTGGAACATTTGGATCTCAGCTCGAGCATGATGGGAGACGATACAGTTGAGATGGTTGCATGTATAGGAGCAAACTTGAGAAATCTGAATCTCAGTAACACGAGAGTCAGTTCTGCTGGAGTAGGGATTTTAGCTTGTCATCTTCCCAATCTTGAAATATTATCATTATCTGGCACACCAATAGATGATCATGCCTTAGCATACGTCAGCATGATGGCCTCACTCAAGGTTATTGACTTGAGCAATACACAGATTAAAGGTATGAATCCTTCAAAGCAATTGCTAAAATTTTGTTTCTAAACTTAATTTCAGGTAACAGTTGGTAAAAGTCTTGTAGATTGTTATATAATTCATTCCAATAACAAAATTTTGGAAGTCTTCCATTTTAGTTATTGTTTTATGGTTGTATAATTTATACTTTGCATGTGCATAGTTGTGTGATATTTCCTACTGGACTCGCAGGTTTCATTCAGCAGGGGGGTGCTGAAACAAATTTGGTTTTATCGCTGATAGCACTTCAAAGTCTTGATCATTTGGAAAAGCTGAATTTGGAGAGGTCTCAGGTCAGTGATGCAACTCTATACCCTTTATCAAGCTTCAAAGAATTAACGCATTTATCTCTCAGAAGTGCTTCCATTACAGATGTGTCTCTGTATCACTTGTCATCTCTATCAAAGCTGATCAATCTTGGCATTCAAGATGCTGTATTGACAAATAGTGGGCTTGGTCATTCAAACCCACGGCAACACTAAACCTGTTGGATCTGCGTGGTGGTTGGCTACTAACTGAGGATGCCATCTTGGAATTTTGCAATATGCATCCTCAAATCAAAACAAGGCATGAACTTCTTCTTATCACTCCATCAGATCAAATTGGCTTCAACCGTCCCTCTCCATCACGAAAATCCAGGAGGGCTTTACTAGCAAACAGAAAGCAGGATCGAATACCCATATCTGAGTCTTTTTTAGGTGGGGATGCTTCTACTATGATGTTCTCTGAGATGCAGTTTAATATTTTAATACATGTTCATCTTACTCTCTTTGGGTTATTTCAAACCAGATCAAAGATTGAAGTATGGCAGAGAGGAGCTACTTCCGCTGCAGTATTCATCTTCATCTGTTTTATTGCCTCATGATATCGATACACAAGATGTCATGGGATCTAGATAGACTTCCTGTGTCGTAATACTCTGCACTCTGAAAGCTAATTTTATTTTTATTTATTTGGAAGTTAACTCAAAGATATGGTAGGAGGGACCGCCGGACCGGTGCTTCACAATATATGAAAATAACAATAATAATAATAATAATAAAGATTATGATAAACACCCTTTTTTTTTTTTTTTAAATGTACAAAGGCAATTAAATCGTATGTGGGCCTCTCGATTTAGGCCGCACAAATTCCATTAGAATCGGGCTTGCTCAAGATTGCAAGACTTGAGAAATTCTCAACAGTCCATTTGTTCTGGATAAGGTAATACAGGGGAATGTTAAGAAATAAAAGGGGTGCATTAGCATTACTCGTTCTGCAAATCGTGTTAAACTGTAATACTAATTTCATTAACAATCCTATCCTGTAATTTACTTTTCTGGTGTTAAAGAGTCAAGAATAACAGAAATGTCCTAAAACTTTAATACAAAACAGTAAAGATTTGTGATCAAATTTTACATCAAATAAGTTATACACTCAGGTGAAACCAATAAGAATGAAAATAGTTATGACACATGCATATATATATATTAATACACTTCAAATTTTTTTCAATTTTGCTGCTTATAATGATTTTTGTAAAACTTGTAATAAAAAAATTAAAACATATAAAATAAATAACAAATAATATTTAAAATATTAACATAAAATTTAAACAAATAAATAAAACAATACATATACGCATCAAAAGACAATCCTAGTAATAATAATTATTTTACTTGTAAATGCCAGCAAAAGAGGAAAACTTAACTTCCAATAAATGGCAGAGCATTTAGCCAAAAGAGGGGCAAGACTAGCAGTTAAATTCATAACATGGACTGCACGCGGAGCAACAAATAGAAATGTGTCAAATTGTATAACCATGTCATTTATATAACAGATACACAATTTTCAGAAGTACTCGGAATAAAGGACACATCAGTATATTTAATTTGAATTTAATCTTATTTAATTTTAGTTATATACAGTCTGAAAACAATGAAAAAGACTTGGAACAAGAAAGAAACTACTTAACAAGGGATTATATTTCTCGGAAATTCCTCAATATTTCCTTCAAGAATTGGGTTTGTTTGCACTCTTGTACATGTTGTCGATAACACTCTGCATATAAAAGTTCACCCATTAGTAGTTACGCAGCCATATATTTTCATACCATTGACATTTGAAATATGAAGGTTCGTTCAAAGAATACAAGGAGAAGACAAAGAGTGGCTACCTGATAGTATTTGAGCATCTGGGGCCTCTTCTTCTTGTATGTTGGAGTTAGAAGATCACGTTCCATGTCAAATGGCACAGGATCAAGGTGAACAGCTTTTATAAATTCAAAACCTTTCAACTGCCAAGAGTAATAGTTGGGATCAATAAAATCATCTTTCGATGTTCAGAATTATTAAATTTATTTAATGACTAATCAAAAGATTATATGTAACCAGAAACCTTCTTTTCTTTTCCAATCCTTGTGAGCTCTCCAAGTATGAATTGTCTTGTCTTGGGATTTTCACAGAGGGAATTGAAGTCTCCGTCTACACCGTTTTGAGCTGCCCATCGTTCAAGTGAATCCTTGTTGGGGTTGGCAACAGCAACAAGGAAGGACTCAAAGCTGTTCCCATATACCCATATCTGAAATAGAAGCAGCAATATGTAATAAACATATAGCTGACTATGTGAACCCAACTAATATTGTTAAAGTGCATTCGGGCAGTTAAAAATAATTTTTCAACAAAGTTGTTATGCGAGGCAATGTTCCTGAGAGTAATAATCATGAACAGTTGTTATTCTGAATAATATTGTCATTCTTCTGACAAGTCATGTTTTAAGAACTTGCAAGTCCACGTGTATCCAAAAGTCATGTGATTCTTCCTACGTGGCTAGACCAAATATCAGAGGGACATGCCAACTAAAGAGAGAATAATAATGGTAAAAGAATCACAGAAACAAACACATATACACAATCTAATAAATGCTAGATAATCTGTTTATCTAACAGTCTACATGCACATATACACTAGATAGAAGGTTGAAGAGCATACCGAATCAATAGCAGATACTAGACCATAAATGTTCTCTAAGTTTTCCACTGCAACATATTCTCCTTGTGAAAGCTTGAAAATATTCTTCTTACGATCAATAATTTTCAAGCTTCCATTTGGTTGCCACTCACCGATATCACCTGATGTAAAGATCACAACAAACAAGGTTGACTGAGAAAAACTGAGAACATACAAAACCTTGAGTTCATTTAAGAAGACTGAAGTGCGGGAAACCTGTGTGGAACCACCCATCAACCAAGACCTCTTTTGTGAGGTCCTCACGTTTGTAGTACCCTGAAAAAACGGTATTTCCCCTTACACAAACTTCTCCACGAGGTGTGCTCGAGAGGGAATCATATCCCATTTCAGGAACAGATTCAAGGCAAACATCCACATTTGGTACCGGAGGGCCCACAGTACCAATCATTGATATTTCATTTGGTAGTGACACAAAAGTCCCCGCACAAGTTTCTGTCAGACCTACATTCACATAAAAATTGATTAAATTATCAAAGTTCGTGTAGCAGTTAGCATACACAATCAAAGCTAAACAATTATGTCAACAAATGAAATACATGAAACAAAATGGTTAAGCTAATTTCAATAGAAAATATACCATATCCCTGT
Source organism: Swietenia macrophylla (assembly GCA_032401905.1). Lineage (NCBI taxonomy): Eukaryota > Viridiplantae > Streptophyta > Magnoliopsida > Sapindales > Meliaceae > Swietenia > Swietenia macrophylla. Next base: position 600,901 of record CP135568.1, on the reverse strand, counting down.
AGGACATGAGAACATGCCACGACTCGCAGGAAGGATTCTACATGAGGAGAAAGAGGTGCACCTCCAGACAGAATAAGCCGTACACGCCCTCCAAAGGCTTGCTTTACCTGAGGAAAATTATATGAATTCAATGAGATTTGCAGTGCACGGGATCTGACTAGAATCATTTCGTTAAGTTTGGGGAAGGAGGTTGAGTGGGTGTGGGCCGAAAGTATTGAATAGTTCCACCACCTTATCAAATACAATTTTGTCAGAAATTCGAGATGCCTCTTCATGTTTACGCCCCTTCCTCAAGTTATGGAATTTACTGCAGTTAGCAAAGTTTAATTCAGAACCAGATGATAAAAAAGCACTAAAAAAGATTACCAACTTCTCAATAAAGCAAGAAATAAAACCAAGTTCAAAATCTATATAAATGCTTGATCCCAACTAAATAGGTTTGTCACATGCAGCAAAAAATTCCAAGCAACTGGCAAACAATACATGATGTAGGATGAGCAAAGAAAATCATTGACAGAAAAACTTTAAACGTCTGAAAGTTGTGATGTGGGTGTGCTGTCTCAGATTCTCTTACACAAAAGAATCCAAACAAGTACTGTATTAATCTAGTTATTCATGGAAAATAAATGCCATTGACCAAATTACAGTAGGTACCCTATATGCCTCTCAAATAGAGTAATTCTGTAAGCTCCGGAGCAGTGTTGAGATCTACTGATTCTATAGTAAGTGAAAATGATCTGCTTTGCAATGGACAAGAGAAGGAAACTTTGGCATAGTTGAGCTTAAGCAGTCTATGCACATTTTTAAAAGAAAATTTCATCAACTCTTTTTTCCTAAGCAAACTAAATATGAAATAAACTTACTATGAGTATGCAACATTAAATAATGTCTTCTTTAATAAGCCACTTGAAGATATCTTCTGATTCAAACCTGAAAACACACATAACATTTAAGACACAATACAGTTTGCTATACAATTGAATTGGAATAAAATAAAATAACAAGTTAATCAAGTTCACGACAACAATTAAAGTAGAAAATATGTGTAGCATACTTTACTTTTATATCTAACGTTCTTAAGGCATACATAAAAAAATATTTAAGCCTGTAGCCAGGCTGGGTTGCAGTTTAGATCCTATCTTGAGTTTGAGGTCATACGAGGAGCCTCCCAAATACCTTGCCCTACTCAATTACACCTTGGTCCCAATAGAATATGGATCAGCTGCATAAATCCTCCTCCCCAATTACATCCCATACAAGACATATATTGTCAGTGATCCAGAAGCTAGTTTTTTCACTACTGAAACCTACATAATCTTTCTACCCTATCCCCGTTTCATTTCAGCATTTTGTTATTCAGACTCTAATAGTCGGACACTAGACCCCAATATTAAAACTGACAAACATACCGGGACCCAAGATCCGAACATTTAGGTATTTTCTATGAGAAAACAAGTTTGAGATAACATACCAAGGCTGCCAACTAAAAACATATGAGTTCGGTAATTACATTTGAGACAACCCACCCAAGGAAAAAGAAGTAACAAAATAGAGTAGGATGACTCCTTTTTAGTAGATATGACTCCTAGATGGCATAATTGAATTTCAATTAAGTGACCCAATCGAAAACCACACATAAAGCACAAGGATGTTATCTTCTGAAGATTCATATATCCACACTGATAACTACTGATACAAGTACTGAAACATGCAGATAAACAAAATCCAGAGCACAACCAGGAAAAAGTGAAAGTTTACCCGAGTATATTCTGTCTAGAACACGAGGAACAGCACAGAAAACAGTTGGTTTGAGCTCTCCAATGTCTTCGAGCAACAATTTGACATCCTGAATAAGAAACATATAAACTCCTTGTATCTCCAATGTCTATCAAACTCTTCTCCATAAACGAATTAGTAATCACACTTACCCCACGCCAGAACCCTATTGAGGCACCATGTGATATGAATATCTCCTCAATTGCTCGATCAAAGATATGCGCAAGAGGAAGATAAGAAAGATATACATCTTTCGTAGTCAACTGTAAAATTCCCCAAATACAATTTATAAAGAAAATCCAGTACAAGAAAACAGAAAAATCAGACAAGTCAATTTACCCAAATACATATGCACTTCATATTAAGAGTAAATAAAGCGTTAAGTTCCAGCATCCGTAATAAATTTTATCAATTAAATCTTGAAGTGAGCTGAAAGAGAAGAAAGTCACACCGCTTCATTCACACTCTCCAGGAAGCGATTCACCCCAGCTACAAATGTAACAATGCTGTCATTTGAAATCAGTACTCCCTTGGGATCACCAGTTGTTCCACTAGTATACATAATTGTACAGATGTCACTTTTCTTTTTCACTGGAAGATCAAATTTTTTATTTTCACCCTGTGGGAAACAGATGTCCAAAACTTGAATCAGAGTTAGTTGTCATATCGAATAGAGAAGAAAAGAAATGTCATCTTCTACAGCATATCAATTGTAATGAATGAAAGCGATGCAAATCAAACAATCATAAATTATTTATGTCCAAGGAATGTTTGGTAAAATAAATCCAGCATGCCAAGCATGTGGATACCATTCCATCTTTCACTCGAGAGACACATTATCAAGCTAAAAATCCTTTCACAATCATGTGGAGTACGAAATCCTCATTTTATTAGCGCAATATTGTGAATTGGCGATAATTTGAGAAATAATTGCCAGAAATCAAGGACGTGACTGATCTGTCCTGATATAACAAGTTACACTTAAAGCTCATCATTTGAAATTTACAGTTCGATATTTCAGGGAGCCAGTCACAACTAAGATTGATGATAAGCAGCTAGCTAATTATACACAGGTAGGGAAAAATAAAACCATTGATGCGAAAGTTTATTCGCAAGGATAACATAAAATAAATGTCCTACCAGTCGCAAAAAATCATCCCAAGAATACATAGCCACACCATACTTCTCAAACTCTTCTACCTGCTGAGGTGTAACTCTGCCAAAGCTCACAATTGCTGCAGAATGATGGAATTATTTACAATTATCTCTGACTAACACATTCCTGAGCAAAATAAAACTTCAAGAAAAGTGCAACTTACTTTTCAAATACTTTGCAGCATTGGGAAATGTTTTAAGCAGCTGAAAGTGGGGGAAAAAAAAAAACCCACAGATAAGAAAGATGATTCCCCGCATATAACATTACAGATTCTTAGATCATCAGGAACTAGCACAAAAATATAGCACTGCCTCACCAAAAGGGAAGCATTTCTGAGTATCACACAAGTACAAAGTAACTACAGGAACATAGTGCCATTATGAACAACACTATTTTTATATCGATATATTGTTTTTGGAGGCAGCATGAGTACCAAACAGTTGCATTTTTACTCTTCCAAAATGTAAGCATAAAAGTCTTCATCTGGAAATCATCTATAAACATATAACATGGTACCTCAGGAATCTTTTTCTCCTCTACAAAAGCAATAGAAACCTCTGAATGGCATATAATAAATTCAACGGCACCAGCACCTAAAACATAGACATAAGGCTTAAATAATCACAAAGACAATATTTGCATGATACACAACTGCAAATAGGTTAAAATGTGAGAATATCAAATGAAAAATCACTAGTCATGATAAAACTAAAACCTGTCCTACAATAATGGGAAAATGATTAAGTGAAATTACGAGTATGCTTTGGTCCATTCTTTGGAAGAAATAAGCTTACCTAAGGTATCATACAGAGGAACACAATAGAGCCCATGTGCATTGCAAGCCTGCATCAATTTTGGAGTTAAAATAACATTAGAACAACAAGAAATGTTTTCACTACATGGCGAGAGTCATGTCCTATTCCCTTTAGCATTCCATATTTGGACCAAGCATTCTACCAAGTTCACCATCCATTGATAAATACTAAAGAAAGAGGAAATTCGGCTGAAAAGAGATTAAACTTCAAAGATATATGTACTCCAACATTCTGACAGGAAAACATTACATGAAATAGTGCAATAATGCAATCTAAGATATCTCATTCACAAAGGGGGAAAAAGTAAATTCTGCTCATGCCTCACTAGCATAACAAATTCAACCGGAATTATACAGGTTAAAAAAAAAAAAACACCTAGGACACACTCTAGAAACAAGAAACAAGAAAGGGTATAAATTCTATTCCCCAAAATTGTAATTTTACTTGATAATTCGTTAAGTTTATTTCAAAGATGTGCAATAAAAGGAGAGATCAGGTTAAAAATGAATTTTACCTCCATGCTGATAAGCCACTCAGGACAATTGGCGCCATAAACACCACATTTCCCTCTCTATAAACCAGCAACAAATACATTAAATAGTGAGTTTGACATAAAAGAGTGACTGTATGAGCAAAAATTCTAGTAAAGAAAATAAAGTATCTTCCAAGATGGAGCTTTACTTCCTCAACGCCACAACTGCACATGGCATTTCCAATTTTGATCACCATGTCATACACTTCTTTATAACTTCGCCACACATATTTACCATCCTGCAAGCGGTGCCACGATTAACCACAAACTAGCAAACTTTAAACACTAGGTACAAAAAATTTATGCTCAAAACTCTACAAGGCAAATATACCTTTCCATTCACAATCTCACGGTGACCGAGCATAGGATTGTTTGGATATTTCTCCACTGACATGCTGTAACAAGAACATATAATTAAATCAGCGATAGCAACTAGTTAACTGATCAAATTCACCCAGACCAAGTAAATACTTGCCTCTAATATTATTTTCAAACCCCGAATTTTTCTAAAAATAGGCGATAATCAATTCTTTCAAACATTCCTCTACAACAATTGACTTAAAAAAAATAAAAATAACAAAAGCAAAATCACTCATCAAAAAGTCAACAACTTTCTTAGCAACCAAACAAACTCTCCAAAATCTCACCGGAAAACGTCCCAACAACTCTCCACCCCAGGAATCGGCGCAGGAAATCCATCCTTAGCGGAAAGACTGCGATACACAGGTCCGATCGATGGCTTTCCGTCTCTGGCTTCCTTGCCTTTCTCCACTTCGACAATATAGCTCTTGGTATTACTCATCTCTTTAGTCTTCCTCTTCCCAGGATCGATCCGGATACAACTTGATTAATTTCAGCTCTCAGTCTCTATATATAATATAAACAAACAATTAATTAAATGCTAGGAAGAAGGAATGGGAATTTGGTGGCAGTAGGCTGCCAAATAAGAGTTGAAGAGACAAGCAGGCTAAGTTTTTGAAAGTAATGGTCTGTTGCTGGATTTTGACTTTTATTCCAGGAGGTAGGGTCCACCCTCTATTTCTGGCGCCCTGACAGGCAGTTCATTCCAAACTGGCTTAATCGTTTGGTCAACAAAAGTGTAAATTTGTTTTTTTAAAAAGAATCTATTTACGATTTTGACATTTTGTTAAAATAAAGGTTAAATGAGGTGGCTTTTTATACGTATATATATATTAATTTCAGTTATTTATATTTTAAAAAAATCCAACTTTTTACTGAAGATTGTATAGTAAAAATATATTAATAAATTTATCCAAATATAAATTTAAAATTATTTTAGTTTATTTTTGTTATATAATTATCTATAAATTTATATTTAATGTTGTCATTTAAAAATAATTTTATTAATTAAATTTATATATTAATATTTCTGATAAAAGATCACTACGAAATTAAATAAAATAGAGTTATAAAATCATTATAATTTTGGTTTCGAAC
>CP135568.1:565640-590622 GCA_032401905.1 Swietenia macrophylla | reverse complement strand
AGATTTTAACCCTGTGTTAAGGTTTAATGTTATATGTGTTTTTGAGTCTTTTAAAAATTTTGAACTCAAGTCATTAATGCCTTTGTTATACTACAAGATTGGATCTGTGTGCAAGCCTTTTTAATGATGTCTGTATTTCTGCATCAGTTCTTCTGTCTATGGCTTTTAATTTAACATACATTTTCTTTTCGTAATTGTAATTTGGAATATTGTAAATACGGTCTGCATCTGCTTACTCCTTTGAAAGGACTCTTTATTCGAGGTTTTGTCTTCATCAGTTTTTTTCCTTGCAGTAAGATTTTGTATTTTAATACAATCCTGTAAAGGTTACAGGATTGTATTAAAATACAAAATCTTACTGCAAGGAAAAAAACTGATGAAGACAAAACCTCGAATAAAGAGTCCTTTCAAAGGAGTAAGCAGATGCAGACCGTATTTACAATATTCCAAATTACAATTACGAAAAGAAAATGTATGTTAAATTAAAAGCCATAGACAGAAGAACTGATGCAGAAATACAGACATCATTAAAAAGGCTTGCACACAGATCCAATCTTGTAGTATAACAAAGGCATTAATGACTTGAGTTCAAAATTTTTAAAAGACTCAAAAACACATATAACATTAAACCTTAACACAGGGTTAAAATCTTGTGTGAGTAATGCTCTACAATAACATCACTCATAAACAAATTAATTAATTGTCATTGGTTCTCCTAGCAAGAAAGTGGAAAAGTTGCATACTCCTTGAAAAGCTTCTGCATTTGTTTTTTACCTTCAGCCACAGCCGTTGGGTCCATACCCTGAGCAGTAAAAGGAAACTGATAAATATGTTATAAAGAATCATCTTTGCAGAAGATCAACTCCTATCATATCTGCATGGGTATTTCTATGGTTAAGCAAGTCAGCTGCAAAACCTTTCCACAATAGCATTAGTTTTTTTGTGTCATATTTACTGCACTGGCACAACGTTTCACCCATATGCTTCAAGCATGGTGTACAATTGGCAGTTTATAGATTTTCCAAGCATGCTGTTTAATCTAGTTGGTGGTAAATAATTTAAAGCAATTTGTGTTACTGCACCTACTAACTGTACTAAATATGGAACCTAGACAACTAAGGCAAGATATGGTATTCACATATTGTCCATATGTCTATGTGTACAGGTACATAGCATGCCATGTGCTTGAAAAAAAAAAATTGTGATAGGAAATTAAAAATCAACTCTTGTGATCAAAAGGAGGAGCAGATCTATACAGACACAATGACCTAGCAAGTGATAACATTACAAAATAAGGAATGGGCATCAAACCTTATCTTGCATTTGTTGATTGATTAGCTCCAAGTGTGGTCTCATTAACTGCAGAAAACAAGTGAATTACTAAAGATGAAGCACCTAGATGTAATGGGATGACGATAAAATAGCACCTATATGTAGGGAATAATGATAAAGTAGAATAACCATTACCTCTTATTCAAATTCCTAAGATAAATAAAACAAAAAAAAAGGGTCTATGTCCATAAAACAATGTAAAATAAATAAAACACCCAAGAAGGACCTGAAAACAATGTAAAATGCTCAACCAAAGGTCTATGTCCATGAAATGAATACAACAAAAGATTCACCATAAACAACAGAGACTACAAGATGGTGTTCTCAAACACAAAGCCCAATTACCAAATAACCAAAGTCCTTACACAAAGTGGATTTATAGCTGCATAGAGTTTCAAAATGCACATCACATCAATCACGGAACAATGGTTTGCAGTAACAAGTAGATTACATACCGTCATTTTTGCAGTTGATTTGAGTTGATTGATCAAAAGTGAAAGTGTTGCACTCCGAATCAAAAGAGTTGTCACACCTATGGAAGTCCACCTGAAACAAATAATATTCTGTATTAGAGAAAAAAAAAAACCATTCCACAAAAATGTTCATCCTCTTAAGAGCTTGCGGGTAAACAATTGCAAATACCTCCTTACTATTTAAAGCCAGTAAAATTATGCACCATGTCAACAAAATGTTGCAAAGCTTCAACAGGCAAGTAAGAATCAGCAGCAGCAATGGCAACCTCATTCACAGCCGGCACCTGGTTAGCAACCGCTTGTACTGTCGTATCCGTGAGAGCTTCTGCCACATCGCTCATCAACTCTATCTTATTCGACCCTTCACCAACTGTAGTTGACATTTACCGACAGAAAGCAGAACCCATACTCGGCTCAAAAATATAATTACGATACTCAAAATCAAGATTAATTAACTGGAATTATTAAACGATTCAAGTTAAAGGAAATTAAATAAACATAGAGAACTTGGATTTTCATATTTTGAAAATAAATTATAATTTACGGACTGTGTATAGCGCTTACCGTCTTTGCGATGAGAAACAGGTAGGAAGACAGATTGGAAGTCCTCAGCAGAAGTCTCCCGGCTGAAGTTCTAATAAGGCTCGCGCAGATCGAATACCAGAAGAGTCAGCAGGGTTTTAGTCAGTTATTGTTTGGTTCTGATATTTGACGGTTCCCGCATTGCTCTGCCGGGAAAGTCATTTGAAATTGGACCAACGGAGACCGAGGGGCTCATGGAAAATGGAATTACTGTAACTAGTTCGGGGCTATTAGTCAGGGATTAATCAGATTAAAGTTGACGAACGAGAAACGACGGGCTTCTTCTAATTACACCCGGCCATTATCATCTTTTTGCGGGGGATTTTAGTAATACTAAGCACAACTTAGTGACGTGATTGATTACGCTTCTAAAGCATGTTTGGTGTACGAATGGATGTCATTTATTCAATAATTCAATTATGTATAAGCAGTGGTCGTCCTCGGACATGCGGCTGGATTCATAAATTTTGAATTTTGAGTTTAAAATTAATTGTTTAGTATTTATTTTTTAATTTAATATTAAATTTTATAAAAATCAAAAATAAAAAGTAGATTGATGGTCAACTCCTAGTGATCTTTATTCCCAACCAAGGACTTTTATTAATGCGTCGTTGTACCACCAACATGGATTATGTACTCGATTGCCCAACCTTTTGGTCTTCTCTTTAAGCCCTGCATCGATCAGACAACAAATTACTGAGTTAGCGCATAAACTCTTGGTTTTGACCAGGCATGAGAAGCTAGGCTGAGAGAAAGAGAAAGAGAATTACTTGGAACAATCGAAACCAGGAGATATCGCAGGCAGCTTTACAGAAACACCACACTGTTTTGGAAGTGCTGAGATGAGAGAATAATCAGTCTGCCCATACATTGGTGCCACAGATTCAAGGCATTGGCGGATAACCTGTCGTGAAGCCTTGTCCTTTGAGTATTGCTTCAGGTTTTTGACCCCTGAACAGCAAGCGTCTTGCTGCTTGGCTTCATTTTTCACCAAGTAAGGCACGCAAGGGTTCAACTCCAATGCTACTGAGCCACAGGCAGGTGGAATAATCGCCCATAGTCGTCCCAGAAATCAGTAAAAGAGTAACCAAAACAACACAAACTTGGCCAGACATTTTGGAGATCACTAGTATTGTCATAGGGTAAAGGTTTTGAAGTAATTTAGTTAAGCTACGCGGTGAGATTGACGTCGATATATGTATAGATAGATAAATAGATAGATAGGTGTTTGTGGTTGTTAGCTTGATTTTGTGATCACTGAAGCTTCATGCTCCATACAGTGTGGATGATCGACGAGAATTAAGCGCCAAGAATTTTTTTGTCATGCAATTTCTGTTTCTGTCACAAAGTATTTTATGACTGTGAAAACGAAAAGAAAATGGATTGATGAGAGAAAGTCGAGCTAAAATATTGCTACTTACTAAGTGGAAAATCTTTGGACGTCGATGCTTGTGACCGTGTGCAGGTTTCTTCTGTTTCTCTGTACATATGCTACCAAATCAACGTGGCACTGGCAATATAAGTTATTTGAAAACAATACTCGACCATACAACATAGAAACCAAGAAAGTATTTTATCTCCACTATATTTTTCCTGTAATTCATTCTCCTTGTATCATACACCGCAAAATTATTTGGAAAAATGAATTTGAAGTAGTCGATTGATTATATTACACGTACAGCATGAAGGTTCACAAGAATCAATTCTCAATTTCGCAACGTGAACCCTACACAAAATGGCAAGTGATAACTACGCATTATCTATGGTGACAACACAGCGGAAGTCCGCGAGGATGTTGATGCAGAAGAACCCTCTGGTGAATTGCGACACAAGGGACACGATGCATTCATTCTAAGCCATTTGTCAATGCAAGCAGCATGGAAATAATGGTTGCATTCGGGGATAGTCCTCAGTGTCTCCTTAGGTTGATATTCACTTAAGCATATTGGACAAGTGTTGTCATTTGGGTTGGGTAGTCGCCCGCTCTCACCCAGCAAAGTTTTTGGGTAAGACTCTATGGTGGGTCTGTCGAGACCAGCCGTGATGATAGTTGGTGGCGGCAGGGTAATTGAGGTGGATAATTCGTTGTTCAGACGGCGGCGCTGCTGATTAGAAGACCCAACCTTTCGGCAGAGGTAACATCCAAATCCAATAATGCACAATGTTGCGGGTACTCCAGCCCCTATGATTATGCCATATTTGGTACCCTTTGACATACCTAATTAAATATGCATTCAAAATATGAGTTTCAACAAACTGGGGAACCATATGTACAAGTATAGGGAATACCAATCGTTCGTGTGTTTGGGGAAATACAATTTCCACACAGTAAAAGCCCAAGACAATCTAAACCGTCAAAAGTGCATTGGCCTTAAATTAGAAATGTTCCCACGTGGTGCAGCCTAAGGCCGACGTTCTGCAATTGGGCCTGCGTGTTTTCCCGATGAAAACGATGCTCCTCCTGACAGATATGGACATTGCAACCACTATTTTCTCCCCACTATATTTGACTTTTACCAAACAATGACCAATGTTTATCTCCTTGGCTAGCTTAAACTCAAGTGAAAACTTGTATGAAAAGTAAGCCATCTAAAATCTCACTGACCGTATGACCCAATCTGGAAGGAATAATTTACTATTATTTAAGATTAAAAAATTAAATTGACGCCGAAAGAACAACTTACCAGAGCTTGGACGTTCGGAGCATTCAGTATCAAGACCCGTATCACCTTTGAACCCACAAGTTTGACCACGATCTTCGCAGAACCCACAAGTCGGATCACTCCACGTTAATCGAATATCATCCTCAAGACCAGACCAATATCCCCACGAAACCGGAACTGCAACAGCTGAAATCTTTTCACAGGAAGATGGCAGCGTTGACTCGTCGTAATACCTGGTAGGCATAGCCAAGACCGTATAATTTTCACTGCTGAGACAAGGCACAGTTCTGTACTCAATTACCGTAGCCGTTGTATTCGACGTGCAGTTTAAAAACGTGAAGTTGACTAAAAGATCGGGATAAAACGGAGAATTTGTAAGACTTAAATTTTCAAGGAAACGTTTAGGGAGACAGTTTTCTGGATCGTTGAGAGACACAGTCTGGATGGTGTAATCGATGCTTGTAACGACGAACGGTCCGGAAAATGGGAGGGTGAGAATTGTTCTGTTCCGCCTGCATGAAAGCTCAAAGCCTGGATAGACACAGCGAGGATTTCTTACCAGACCTTTTACTGTCTGGAAAGGAAATTTAACCGGAACTCTGTCGCTGTCGCAGAATTCTACCGGGCAATTTTCATTGCTGGTTACGATGCGGAGAAATTCAAAGAGAAAGAACAACAGGGATGGGAGAAACATTTGAGAAGGAATCATCTATGGAAATGGAGAGTGAAAAATGCTATTACGGGCGCTGGCTTGGTTTGGACTTTTGCGTAGTGGCGGGGCGAGGATTCTCTGGTAATGCAGAAAGTCTAAATTGTTGTACGATATACCTTATTTGAGAAATATTTTATGTATGTTAGCCCAGAGAAACAGTGCAGACTGCAGTGGTCAGAATTGATTAAAAGTGGTGACCTACCAAATAGCGGTCAAAGTTATACAATAACTTAGTTAATTAGATGATGACGGCGGTTTTTTAATATAAATTTGTTGAAACTTCACCGATTTTCGTTTTGTTGGTGGCAATTTGCTGATGATGCCTTGCGTTTGATATATTTTATGACAGTCCATTTACACAGAAGGCCAGTAACTGAGTTCCATAGTTTAGGTCTGCTATTTTAAATCATCATTTTCCGGCTCCATACGGAAGGATCATTCATTTCTTCTCAGAAGGGAAGGTTGTGGTGAGATGGGATTCAAATGCTGACACCTTGACTCGAATCCTGACACCGTGATTCATAACCACGTGCTCCAATTCTTTAAATTGCAGGCCTAGCTCCTTCATTATACAAAATAATATCATTCAATCAATGGTTGGTTTGTAAATATTTGTGGGATATGTTTCCCATCTCGATTTGTCGTTCGCGATTCATGTTTGTCCAACGGTTTTACATCCAAATTGGTCAACCGTCTCCGTTAAATCATCGTCAAGTGTACAAGCTTTCTGACCGAATTGCTGTATTAATTCTTTCTTATTACCATTGACAGTTTCGTCTGTATGCCGACGTTTCGTCACCACCGGCATAAATTTGTCCAATGCTAATTGTCTACTCTAATTATGTCAACAATGTATGGAAACAAGCGTAGTCGTCGCTCTTGAAGAATAATACAATATTGTAAACTTACCTAATAAGTTTGAACGAGTCAATTAAGAAGAAATGTCAAAAGAAAACAGCTAGTCTGTTGTATATATACAAACTCACAAATTGGTATCTATGGTGCAGACAAGAATGAAGACGAAGACGAAGAAGTAGATGTAGAAGGGGTGACCAAAGCGGAACTCTCTTGCAATTTGCGACACAATGGACATGTTGCATTTATTTTGAGCCATTCGTCTATGCAATTAGCATGGAAGTAATGGTTGCATCCCGGGATAGTCCTTAACGTCTCCTTGGCTTGATATTCACACAAGCATATTGGGCAAGTGTTGTCATTTGGCTTCGGCAGTCGTCCGCTTTCGCCAACCAATGTTTTCGGGTAAGATTCAATGGTGGGTGCGTCGAGACCATTCATAACAACAGTCGGGTGCGGCGTAATTGAGGCTGTGAAATCGATGTTGGCCTGGTGGGGCTGCAGATAATTCCTGACCTTGCCGCATAAGTAACATCCAAGTCCGATGAACAACAGGAGTCCCGGTATTCCAACGCCTATGATTATCCCGTATTTAGCACTCCTTGGCAAACCTATAACACGAATTTTAGTGAATGAAGAATATCAAATCAATAATTAATAAACAGTACAAGGTTGTTAACAATCTAAAGTATCATTTTGATCATGCAAAACCTAACAAACAAAACCCTGAATCCATAGATGCCGTGTGCTCTACGATGTCCTAACAATTCTTTAACTATAGAGAGCAAAGTAGACTCTAGACAAAATAAAGTGCCGCAGCAACAGACAACCAAACAAAAACGACGTCCTCGTCGTGATTGTTTTCACCTGTATGTTTAGCACTGAAAACGACGGTTCTATTCCAGTTCATATTTTTGACTTTTGTGTTGACTTAGGAAGTACCCTACTGTTCAACATTCATCTCCCCCATCCCTTCTGGACTAAGTTTCTATCTAATCTGAATCCGATCAAGTGAAAATTCCTGTCGAAAAATATGAACAAAGCAAACCCTAATTGCCTCAGCTTGGTTCATATAACAAAAAGCAATGAAACGAAGAAGTAAAGTTTGACTAGTGTTTTGAAGATGCAAACCGGGTGAGCCAGAGACATGGGAGCATCCGATTTTCCTATTAGAATTCTTAACGGTTTTAAACCCACAAAACTCTCCGGTCTCTTTACATGAAGTACAATCGGGGACGTTCCATTTCAGCGTTACACCATCTGCAAGATCGGACCAAACAGGCCACCGAACCGAAATCGACGCCCTAGAGATCTCAGAACAAGACGAGTTGAATAACGCCCAAGACTCGGTATACCGAAACGTTGGCATAGCCACAATCGAAAAATTTGCCCCGCTTAGACAGTCTATGTATCGTAAATCAGTAACACTTGGTAGTTGATTTGATGAGCAGTTTAGAAAAGTAAACTCGGAAGGATTTTGCCCCCGAAACGGAGACCCGAAAAGACTAAAGGACTGATTAAGGAACCGTTGGGGGAGACAGTGATCGGGATCGTTGATTATTAGAGTTTGAGACGTATATTCAATGCTTTCGACAATGAATACTCCTGCTGAATTGGGAAGTTGGAGAGTTGTTTGGCTCCTGTTGTTGCATGAAAGTTCAAACCCAGGGTAGCCACAGTGCTCGGATTGCACGGTCAGCCGGAAAGGAAAACGAACCACCGGTCCGCCGCCGCGACATGTAGCCGGGCAAGTAATGGCAGAGCTGGTTGATCCGTCAAAAAAGAAGAAGAGAATAAACAACAAGAAAAACAGTCGCGATGAAGCCATTTGTTTCTTCTTTAAAAAAAAAAAATATCACGGCCTGCCTAGCCAGAGGATTTCTCACTACAGCTTCATGTTTGAAGGCTTGTGTCCTTTAATGCGAACTTGTTGACAATTACTAGAGAATGCGACTTCAAATTAATTTGAATGTGTACCGGGAATATCTTTGTTTGTCCTCTATTAAATGCCGAGCCAACTGGGCATTGCCAAGAATTAAAACGACAGCAGCTGTGTTCTATTTAACGAGTTGGACCGTTTTGTCGTCAAATTACTTGAAAACTTACAAAGCATGCTTGGTCAGATCAACAGCTGCAACATTTTCTTTTGAGAAAGTATTAGGTCCTCCTCCCCGTCTGTATAACTAACGTGTTAAAACATTTAATTAGGAAAGCAAAAAAAAAAAAAATATATATATATATTGGGAATAAAAAAATTTAATAACTTTTTTTTTAATTTTTTATTTAATATTAATTTTATTTTATTTATTAAATAATTTTACAGTACTAAAAATGCTCCGCGATAAAGATCAATTCATCTAAAATTTGTAATTTTTTTTTTCATCCTGCAATGGTAATTGTAATTATCATCGGTTTATTCCAATTAATTTGTATTTCGATTACACTTTGTCTGGTCAAACCCGCGTTGAAATCACCGAACTACTGTTACTTTTAAACAGTCAATTATTCCTTTAAGTTGACAAGTCAAAATGAGAACGCAGAACATTAGAATAAAAGATGTTCCACCATGAATGGATCCTTGTCGTACTCATATATAGCTAGCAGATTGCAAAGTCAAGCATCGCGTTTTACATTTTGCATGAGATTGAGATCAACTAAGTTATTAAGCCGGTGGTGCTGGGATAAAACAACGAAGGAAACTTAGTTAGAACGCATTCATGTTACTTGATTCACTAATTGCCGTCTGATGAGTTTTCACAAAGGAGGTATTCAAGATTTCTGAACCCAGATTCATTTTGCATGAGCCGAGCTGCTTTCATGAGTCTATTAATGGACCCATGATTGCAAGCCACCCACTTGCCTTATAGTCGAATGGTGTGCATAGCCCATCCTGGTCATCACTGGGCGAATAAAAATAATAAATATTATAAAATTTTATTAACAATAAAAAAAAAGTGTTACGTGTGTGAGAGTTAATATTTATTTTTATTTATTAATATTAATTATAATAATATATTTATTACCATAAAAACTCTCATTGCCAAGAAAATTTTTATATTTTTTGGAATTAAAATATGTGTGTTTGTACAAATATACACGTGACTTTTAAAATTTTTTTAAAATATACTATTAATATTTTTGTATTATAATATAATTTTATTATTTATTAATTACAAAAATTTATTTTTTAAATAAAAATAAATTAAACCAGAGAAAAGAAAAAAATTAAAAAACAATTGGAGGGAACCAAACCCGAGCATGTACTTTGGGACACATAGTGGCGGGAAAATGTCACTACAGTCCTTAACTCACACATAAAACCCCTAACGCCACGGTCGGTTAGAACTCTTCTCTCTCTTGTATCGATCGAAGAACCCGATCCCACTATCACATCAACACCCCAGTTCGGACAAGTGTTTTGATTATCATCTGCCGTAACTCATTTCGAATTTATTCTCTTGCTTTGGTTTAATCTAGGGTTTTGTTAGTCTGGTTCATTTGTTTTCTGATTTTTTCCCAAATAGAAAAAATATATATATTTGATAGAAGTTTACTTGTGTACGGCTTTTGTTTAATTGAATTTCAGGAAGGGAGCTAGGTTTTGTTCGCGGAACCATTTGTCTGTTTGTTTAGTGGAGGTTTGTGAAAATGTCTGGCGAATTTGATGATGACGTGGAGGGGGAGCAGACCATTTCAATCAATGAATACCTAAACGAGGTCGAAGAAAAAGAGCTGGTAAATCCCTAATTCCTGAATTTGAATATCGCTGTATTTTTTTTTTTAAGAAATTAAATTTTGAGGGGAAATCGAGGGATATCAGGGTTAAAGTGTTGTTTAAATTAAGATTTTGTTATCTTTTCTTATGCACGGAAACGAGATTAGTTCTGAGAAATAATGAGTTTGCTCTTGGCAGAGTTGAATTGGTGTCTTAGAATTGTAACTGTATCAAACTGTAATTAATTTCTTTCTTCCAGAAAATTTTGGGCAATTTAGATTATTGAAATCCTGATTCATTACTTAGAAACATGGCATAATTATTTAAAGTCGTTTTCAATTGCTTACTGCTTACTTGTTTGGGATTGACGACCATGGTGAATTTTTTAAATGGGATTCTAATTGTTAATTGCTATCGCTGTTAATGCCATATTACTATCACCACCAATGTGATTGTGATACCACCAGTTTCTGCCATCAAGCTATCACTTCCTTGTTTTGCTAGAAGTGGTAATAAACATAGTAGGTGTTTTACAAAGGATTACTAAATGGCTAGCATATTCTGGTGAGTGTCATCAGCTGTGCCATCTGTGTATCAGATTTGTATTGCATACAGGGTGTTAGCTTGATAGATAATTGTGATACTAGTTGATAAGGTCTCTGAGGGTGTATAAGAGGGCAATCCCACCCACAATAGAGATGGGGTCGGGGTGAAAGGTGAAAAAATGTTTGAAATTTTCCTGATGTGATCTATGCAACGTAAATTGGTACGTAATTTGTAATTATGTAACACTATCACAGTCTTTTCACTGAGCTATAGTTGTATCCATGTTGAAACTCATGTGACAGACTACTGCTTTAAGCCTATATCTTGGTTTTCAATCTCTTGTTTCCTCTTGCTTTTAGACCATTTTTATCTCTCTATGTTGTTCTGTTTCTCTAACTTGCATAGGTACCATTGCTGAATAACAAAATCTGAATTTTATTGAATTTGTCTCTGTTGTCATACTTTAGTTAATGTTTGTGTGCTTTGCTATTTATTATTGTTTAACTTTTAAGGAAGCGGATTTGGTTTTGGGTGGAGATGAGGGCAAAGATTGTACCTATAGTAAGGGGTATATGAGGAGACAGGCTATTTTCTCGTGCCTCACTTGCACACCGGAAGGAAACGCTGGAGTTTGTACTGCTTGCTCCTTGACTTGCCATGATGGACACGAGGTATTTTTTTGTTCTCTGGATATCCTTGACATTGTTGGATATTTAATTGTAGATGGCTTGTGTAATTAAGGAACTCTTTTGTATATTGACTTTCAGTTCTATTTATAATTTGTGTCAATGAGTATCACTGAAATGAGATGCTGTGGATACAGCATTTTGTTGTCTTAAAATTCTAAAGGCTCGCATCAAAATGCAATTCGATAAACTTCTGGGAGCTCTTACATTGCTCTTCCTGCTGTCTGTTATTGTGGTCCTTCAAGCAGTGTTTTAGGCTTGATGGATTTATTTCTTTTTCTGAATACTTTATAGTAAGTGCACCAAGGGGCTAAACTAAATGTGCTACGTGATCTTAGTTTTACTCTTACCTTAAGAGTGAGCACCTGCTGACCCAGAGTTTATTTGAACTGGAATCTTTGTTACACCTTTATCTTTTTAACTGCCTTTCTTTCTCTCTGACAAGTACTTATTACTTTGTTACATATTAGTACCAGATATATTGCATAACTTTGTTTTCTTAATGTATTTTTTGTTTATTCCTAAATTTTGACTCATGGAATTATGTAAAACATCAAAGCTCGGTTCAGTAGTGGCTGTTAGGCATGTGTTTGAAACTATGTTTGCTGTCTGATTATGAAAAGGAATGATATTTGTTATGCTGGGTACTGATATCTAGAGCTTTTTAAAATTTATAGTAGCTCATATCTAATGGTCTTTCATTTTTCTGCATAAACAAGATTGTGGAGCTGTGGACCAAGAGAAATTTTAAATGTGATTGTGGAAATTCAAAGTTTGGGGAGTTCTTCTGCAAACTTTTCCCCAGTAAAGATGTGGAAAATGCTGAGAATTCATATAATCATAACTTTAAAGGTTTGTATTGCACTTGCAACCGTCCCTATCCTGATCCAGATGTTGAAGAACAAGTGGAGATGATACAATGCTGTATCTGCGAGGACTGGTTTCATGAGGAGCATCTTGGTCTCGAGTCTTCTGATGAGGTTGGTAGTTGTCTGTGGACTATCAGCGTTTTTACTATGCTTTTTCTGGTAGAAAATTGTTTATAGTGATGGTAATTTTTTCCTTATTAAATTCTGAGCAATTGGTTTTCTGATGTTGTAGTATGATTGCAACCTTACTCATCCTTTCATTTTTCCAGCAGATTCCAAGAGACGAAGAAGGAGAGCCTTTGTATGAGGATTTCATATGCAAGGTGTGCTCTGCAGTTTGTCCTTTTCTGACAGCATATCCCCAAACCATATGGGCAAAAGGGGTTCAGAGAAATGATGCTTCTAATACTAATAAGGATAAAAATGTACTGGAAGAGATCCCTATGCCTAGTGGCTCTGTAGAGCTTGAAAATGGTACTTGTTCAAATGGTTCTCCTGAGAAAGATAGTGCAATGGCTAATGCTAATTCTGAATCTGTGACTAGTGGGAAGGGAGTTTTTACTGGAGAAAGTTCTGATAAAAATGCCGTTTCAGATCAACGCAACAGTGATACTGGTTCACATACTGCTTGTCTTCTTGGAGATAATGTGGGAGCTGGCTTTATTGTTTCACAAAGTAAACCACTATTTCTTTCCAAAAATTGGAGGGCTACGCTCTGCAGATGCAGAAAATGCATAAGCATGTACGAGCAGAAGCACGTTTTTTATCTCATTGATGAGGAGGACTCAATAGCAGACTACGAAAGAACAGCAAAGCAGAAGAGGGAAGAAAAGTTGCAGCAACAGGAGGGTGCCGAGTTAAGTTTTTTAAACAAACTTGGTCATGTGGAGAAAATGGAGATTCTGAATGGCATTGCGGACATGAAAGATGAGTTTCGTAGCTTCTTGGTGTGTTTTAAGTAATCTCTCATAAATTACACCTTTTTTTCCCTTAACCTTAAATTTATTTAGTGTCCAAATCTTTATACAACTCTCAATTAGAGATATATTTCTAATGTTTTCCCTTTGTCAGGAATCATTTGACCCATCAAAAGCAATCACATCTGACGATGTCCATCAGATTTTCGAGAATCTTGCAAAGAAGCGAAGACGCGGGGAGTGAAACTCTTTGCTGGGTTGCGACTGCAGTTGTGTGTTGCATGTGTTAAACTTAAAGCTCCTACATGTACATGCTTTCTTTTGAAACTGATCTCGGCTCAAAAACTTTTAGAAAGCATCCTAGTTTTAGGCTGTTTTAAAGTTCGAACCGTGCATCAACTATGGGCATGAACCATCTTGATATGTAGTATCAACTATGTGTTCTATCATCTTAAGCACTAACTCAGGAAATGGGGTTGCCTCTGCATTGTTTTTGTTTTTCTATTCCTGCTGTCAATTTGTCGACACAATTTTTGAGGGTGGGGAAGGGATTAGGTACATTTGATTAAAAAATGGATTTTGTGCGCACTGTGTTCTTGTGTTTGTACAGTCGATAGCTATCACAAGGATTGAAAAACTAGTCATTCATCTACCTAAACTCGAGACTGTCGACTGACTTCATCGATCCGCTGATCAATGAAAACGACATTTTCTTGGGTTTATAATTCAGAAATACTGTACCGTATTAATGAAGGCAACAGCAATGCAACAATCCATCACCAAGACTTGTGACCATAAATTAAAAGTTGATGTCAACTCACTCCGAATTTTCTATTTCTTTGACTGCCATCAACGCAGCAGCGTCGTTTACAGTCAGGATTACCTCAATTCTGTCTCCGGTACAAACTGTAAACCAAATTTTCAATTATACAATCGTAACTGCAAAATAAGTGGTCAAAATTAATGACATGGATTCCCATTCCAACACAATCTGCATGCAGAGACTAACGACGGTCTTCGGGCCAAACCAACCAAACCTCGATATTAAAGCTTAGCTTATTGATTGTTATGGCACGTATTTCATGTTCACACCCTACGTTGGACCACGTGGGTTTTAACAGTATGGCTGCTGTGTTTACATGCTATGTTGGAAGCTTCTGCTTAATTAATTTCAAAGTTATTTACCTAACCATGGAAGGAAACAACAAAATTCAACTGCCCAAATTACGGCCCTTTCCATGACAGAAGCAAGGGTTGTATATACATATAATGACCAGTGGAACGGTAATTAATTTATAATGGGTAAAATAAATTTAACCATCATCGATTTGCTGGCCTAACTTTGGAAGTGACTGACTTGGTCATAATGTTGTATAAATTACTTGTCCTTCAACTCAATTATTCAACAAAGAAAAAGCATGAATGAATCACTTTCAGAAAGAGACATTCGACTGTAGCGATGACTAAACAAAGTAGTTTAAAAGCTGCCTCCCCCTTTCCTTTTAACTATATATATTCTAATTTGAATCTCTTACCACTCACCCAATAGATACAAAGCTACAGCTTAAAATGAAAACCTTTCACATTTCCATGTTCTCAAAAGCAAACACAACAAATCTAGCAACCAAGACCATGCGAGCTTTACATATAATTATCAGCCAAATGATCGGCATTGATGTCACAATCGAAGACCTGGTAAAGCATACTAGTCTTGGCGTCAATCTTAAAATGTTAATATTACTCGAGTTTCATCAACAACTATGTAGAAAATTATTGGTCTAATTAATCACCCTACATCGAGCAATATGTTACTTAATTCTAGATTATAACTTACCATAATAAGATAAAAAATAATATGTTTTTCGGTGGTTGGATTTTGATTTGTGGGTTAGCAATGAGAAAACTCTTTCATTTATTATATATTGGTGGAGAATGGTCTTCTATTAAATTGATATGACACGAGTCACACGAAGCTTGCCTTACCTTTCCTTTTCCACTAAATTTTCATTCAAAACTCTTAACTTTTGCTTCAATTATTTCGGAGACAAAGTTTTAGATAAACCAGTATTATTATCTAAATATGGTTGATGTATTATAATTATTTAATTATTAAAATAAAAAAATTTATTTATTATTAATGAATAAAAAAATAAAAAATAGATCTTACTCTTTAATTAATGTAACAAAAAAATTAAATTTTTTTTAAAATTTTTTATTTATTATTAATAAATAAATTTTTATTTATTAATTAAATAATTTTGCACGTAATTTACATTCAGTGAGATGACCATCCACGTAAAAGTTCTTTTGTTTTGCTATTTGTAATAAATTAAGTTAGTGGTTAGTTAGGGATCCATAAATTGCATTAATTAAGGGTTAATTTATCTATAAATTAAATTAAATTGTTGCTTCCATTGGCTTCATCAGCTTTGCAATTTTCTTTTCAACCAGTATTCGTTCTCAGTACAAAATAATTAAGAAACAAATTGATTTAACTAGAGGTAGTTAGCTGTATCCATTGATGTGGCCTTAAAGAAAATGTATGAACGCGGTTTGATGGGAATTATTAATAATTGAGACATTGATGCAACGTAACCCTTATTTGAAAGATGTCTCATATCATTTCATATTATAAAAGATAAAAAAAATTTTCTTATTATAATCGTATGGAGTCAGGATCTTGTCACTTACCAAGCAGAAAATTTGGGGGAAGGAATTAAAGGAAAAGTCTACGTAAAATTGATGCCTTTAGATTGTCTATATATACTTGTCTCTCCCCCACCATCACATGCACACCAAACCAATAGAAAATTGGAAAGAGAAGGCATTTTCTTTTCTGGTGAGAGGATTTTCCGGGAATCCGAAATCATGGGAAATTGCATGAAGAGAGGGGCGAGAAGGCAAGAGGAAGAGGAAATGCAAGAAGAAGAGGAAAGGGAAGTGGGGTTTGTGAAAGAAAGTGATGATTTTGCTAAAGGTTCTCGTCTGAAAGTGAAGATAGTTCTTACAAAACAGGAGTTAGAGTGGTTGATGCTTCAGCTGGGGGACAACCAAGGGAAGAAGTTGGAGGATGTTTTAGGAGAAATAGGGAAAGTGAGAAGGAAAGTCGAAGCATGGAAACCTTCTTTAGAGAGTATACTTGAGTGCCCTGAAGCTGTCGAAATGGATAGATGATACTTCAAAATCTTTTACTTTCGACACATCTTCCTCTCTTGATATGAGGGTTTTGATTTGGTTACTTGTTTTCTTCAAGATATATGCTTGGAGACGGAGAGCTGTTCAACAATCTTCGCCTCTGTCCTGGACTTTTCTGGGATTGAGTTTTACTTTTTCCCTTTTCTATTAGGTTTTTATTTGGGCTAATCATTTGCCCAAATCATCCTATTTCTCGGATGTGGATGTAGTTGTATTAACTACTTGTATTTGTGCTTGTTTTTGCAAGTTATTATACAAAGTAAATCCTAGTTTTACTTGCAAACTATTGGGAAATCATGTTTACTTTGCTTTACATTCTCCATCAAGCACAGCTAATATGGTCTAAGCTTATAGTCTAAACCATCTATTCATAACACCCCCATTACTTTAGGCTCCGTTAACCACTAATCAAAAGTAAATCCAGAAAATTTAACCTCTAATTACCCATGTTTATGAAAAGTATTGCCAAAACTTCAGTTAATCACCATCAACTAGGCATAATAAGAATTGTTTGGTTTGCTGTCAATGGATGCAGAAGAGGGTCGATAAGTAGCTGATCTACAAATTATACTCGTCCATTTTCCCCATATTTAGGCTCTCTGTATAACAGTCTGGGCTTTCCTAGGCTGGACCTGTGACCTGGCCCATATTTTCACACTGTATTCGTTTAGTATTTTTTATTATTCCTAATTACCGCAGCTCTGTTGGTTCCAACTTCCATCCATCGGTCTTCCGGATTAATTTCAAGCATATAAGAATGGAGTATCAATTAGTTTGTTGTTTGAGAAATTTGCAGAGATGGAGATTAATGAATACTAAGTACAAACTACAAAATAACCAGTTTTCCTATCATTAATATTAATATATTAAGAACAAACTAATTAGAGCTCCTCAGGGATGCTCTTAAGCACAGCGCCACCCCGGCTAGTACTGCGAGAGGTAACTAGACTGACACGATTCACTGGGATTTGCACGAGCTCGTGTGCGACGTCCTTGAATCCAAGAACTCCTCCATCTTTACACTTCGACAGTAATCGAGCAGCTTCTTCTTTTGTCATCTTAACTTTTACCCTAATCACTCCGCTTTTTTCTTCAACAGTAGTAATACTTTCATGGCTTCTTCTCTCCAAATTCTTCCCATCCTTTTCTGCAGCCGAAAACCGTACTTTCTTTGGCTTGTTTGATGATGGTTTCTTGCTCAAGCTATCTCTGTACACAAAGTTTGTAATTTTAGGTTCCATTTGCTCTACTCTCTCGTAAGAGAAATCTTTGCCGAGGAAAGGAACAAAAGAGCTCAACATGTTTGGAGAGAAAGAAAGATAAAAGCGAGTGATAAGTCGGTGGCTAGTATTACTGCTGAAATGAGAGATGTGATTAAGCAAGAAAAATGGCAAGCGGGTATATATAGAAAAAGCTTGGAAACTGGGGAAAGATGGTGACAGCAACAGCAACAGAAACCAAAGAGCAAATGAAAATGGCGTCTCGCACATGCAAGCGAATGCGTTTCATGACTGGATGTGTGTGTGGGGTGGTAAGTGCGCCGTGTTCATTACTTAAATTTGTGGTGGATTATTTTGCAAGTGGATGACTCGTCAAGTCAGCTGTCGTGTCTTCAGCTGGATATCGTTTTTCGGTCCAGCACTTCAAGTTGTATTCACTAGCATTAAAAAGAAAAGAAAAAGAAAAGTGGACTGCCCAATTCGTGGGTCGATTAGATCATTGGATAATTTTGTCTTTGACGAAAATACCCGTCTTGAAAAGGTCAAACTCTTTTTATCAAGCAAGGGGTTTAAGATAATTTGATTGATAGATTACTTGGATGATTACGTCAAATTGACAAAGTCATCCGCAAAATGAATCAACGTCTAATTCGGCTACAACAGGATTGGTAGTTCAATCAATTCATGAGACTCCGGAGAGTGGTGACTTCGTAGACCAGTGATCCGATTTCTACCTACGCGGTTTTGTCTGGACCGAGAATTCAGGTCAGGTCAGATGATTTACTGTCAAAACATTTCAAAATGTTCACTGGACTTCGACGTCTTTTGCGGGCATTCTCCAAAAGTTTACGGGCCGGGACTAATTGTTTAGATGTTGGGCCTCGTTCCTGAATGGGCTTTTAATGGGTTCCACCCGCCCATTTGACTCGTCAGTTGTATTCAACCATATGTCAAAAAGAATCGTTGTCGTTTCGTCCCACTAAGGAGCAAATATCGCCGTCAACTTCATCGGCATCTTACCAGAGAGAGAGAGAGATGGGCGGAGCTCAGGCGTTGAAGAGAATACCTCGGATTAAGTTCCCTCAGAGACACCCGAAGCCTTCTGGTATGTCTTTTTCTGCACCTTCGAGATCTTTTACGTTCACGTCTCTGTGCATGTGTTGTAATGCTTTTGTTTCGTTTCAGTTTGGTCCTATGTTTCGTTGATCGTGTATTTATTTATTTTTTCTTATTCTTAAAAACAATCTTTAAGGCTGGTCCTCAAATAAATTCAATTTTTTTTTTTGTAATTATTGGATTTCTCTTCCATCCTGCTTTCGATATTTGAATCTGGTTTACGATGAAGTTTTTGAGATTAGGCATCATACTTTAACCTGGCTACAGTGTAGAAGAAGCTTTTACGCGGGTATAATTGCAAGAATTCTGATGCTTCTGTCAGGTCCTGCAGCCCAGACCCCAGCTGCACCTCCTTCGGGTGATGTTGATCCAGCTCTCTTTTCAAGGTCAACGGTCGCTTTAACTGCTGGAGGGAAAGCTTCTCTTCAGCCCAAACGAACACCCGTATCCAATGAGGAGATCGAGGCTATTATAGTATGTAAATTTTCCTTTTCAAGTGTGCGAAAATTATTATAATGGATAAACTCTAAGCTGTGTTCTGGGTGTGATTCTGTTCAATATTAGTTAAATGTTCTATCGGAAAGATGGAACTTGTGTGGGCAATCTCAACTTGTTTGAGATGAAGACTTAGTTGTTGTTGCACAAAAATACAGTAAAATAGTGGTATTGTGTATGCAATGAAATAAATTATTTCAGCGATAAGTTTTTATGTCTGTTATTTTGCAGCATTGTTTATTTTATTCATTAGGTTCACTAGTTCATCCTGGATGGATGATAGCTGAAACTTAGTTTTGATGTTAGAGTGAATGAATTAGTAATAAATTCGCTATGGTGGATAAATGCTCTTTTCGTATCAGTGTTTCGCTAAGTATGAATCTTTCAGCATTTCACTTATGCTCATGATGTATGCAAATTCCCAAACTCTTTGTACTGTAATTATTATGCTCAAAAGAATTTATGTATACTTTGCTACAAGTATGATATTTTTTTTTTTATCCTTTAATTCTGGTTTTCATATTATATTTGTTATGGTTATATATTTATTGATGGGTTTTGACCATCTTTTGGCAGTTGGGTGGGTGTATCTGATCCTGTGATGGAGCTTCGAGAAAAGAAGACTATGTGTTAGTCATTTTTCCAATCGATTCTTTTCTTGTTTGAATGTTGCTGTTCAGTAATTGTTACATTGCAAGGATTTGATATTGTAAAAAAAAAAAGGAACAACTAATTAACTTCAATAATATGCACAGCAGGAAACTGAAGCTTTTTGCGGTTCATATTTTTCTAATTTATTGATTCTGATGTTGGAGGATTGTTCACAAATGTCAAAATGCTTACAAAAGGCATTTAAACTTGCATACATGCTGCAGAGAAGGTTAGATCATTGTGGATTCTTTTTCTCGAGCATTTCTTCAAGGATTGCAGACTTGGGATTTTTCCCCGGAGGGCCCTTTTCTCTGCGTTCTAGCTCATCAAGCCTGAAAGTGATCAACCGATCCCAATTTCCTCCCTCAAAAAGAACCCCTGCCTTTCCATCTGTGATCCTCTGAACAATACCACAATACATGTAAAATGGATTGTTTGGATTCTTAACAATGGCAAACATCCCAGGCAATAGCAGTGGCAATTCAGGCGGTTTTGGCTTCTTTGTGGTAGCAAGTGCTCCTGCATCGCCTGAATCTTCAACCACGTGTTTTTTTGGAGGTGGATATTTCTCAGTGAACTGCTGCAAACCCTTCTCCCCACCAGGAAACCCCCCAGTTAGCCCCATCATCTCCTTCTCAAATGCATTCTCTGGAACAGTTGTTGATATGTCAGTACCAGCCAAATTTTCTTGTTCTCTATCAACAACTTCTGATTTTTGTTCCAATAAATTTCTCTTTAGCTCTTGTTCTATACCTTTCTCTCCATTACAGAGTCCTCTTCCTCCCATGATTTCGAATAAGTCAAATTTAGCACATGGCTTCAGGTAGAACGTTGATGGTTGTTTTGAAGTAGCCAAAAATGGTTTCTGAGAACCGTAGGAAATTTGGTTTTGGCCAAGAAAGTGAGATTTAAGTAAAGGACCTCGAAGCGTTGGGAGATTGACGGAAGAAGCCATGTTCTTCTGCAGGAGCCAGAGTTGGATGTGAAAGCAGGAAAAACCTTGTCATCATCTAATTATAACCACAAACTAGGCTTTCTTGGATAATCCTATCTTAACTTGCCATCTACTGCTTATGCAACTGATTGTTTTGTCCATTACAACAGGTGTCTGAATCGTATTTTATTTGCAGACGCACAATTGTCCTTATGATGCGACAAAATACTTCAGCGAATACAGCAGCCACTACCATATTCCCCTTCTCCATATTAAGGTGGGTTTGGGCCGTTTTAAGCGTCAATTTGGGCTTAGCTGCTCATAGCATTTGTTTTCTCGGGCTTTGGTTGATTTTTAATCCACAAGGTTTTAGTGAACGCTTTTGTGCGGTCCACGTTAGTGAAATTTTGAATTAATTTTTATCTAAAATTTTAATTTAAATTAAATTAATTCAAATCGATAACAAAAAAAATAAAATAATTTAATATTAATTAATCATAAAATTTAATTTTTTATATTTAATTGTATTTACTTTTAAGTCTAAACAATTAATGTAGTTATAAAATTTAATTCTTTTTTATTTGAAGATTTTATTATATGTAAAAGCATAAAATTTCTCGATAAAAATATTTCTAACATAAAATTTTTAAATTTATTATTTGAATATAGGATCAAATTTAAACTAAAAATTAAATTAATATTATTGGTTTAATATTTTTTAAATTATAATTAATAGAATAAATTTATTAATTAATTTAAAGTATCGATTGAGATAAGTTTACTTTAAATTTACTCATTCTTATTACTCGATCTTATGTACTTTATATTTAAATTTTTTGTTCTTATTTTAATTTTTTTATATATTTTATAATTAATTTTTTTATTAATTAATTTAATATATTTTTAAAATTTTCGTTAAAGGTGGCTAAGTGCATTTGACGTACATTAGCAATTTCCGGAAAGTTCGAAATCTTCAAAGAGCAATCATTCGTCCCATGCTAATGGAATTTTACAGCTGAAATCCAACCCAACCCACCAGATAACTTTGATCCCATTAGTTTAATCTGCAGAACAACTTTAATGGACCACGAAATATAAATAAAAAATAAATGAATCCATAAAGCTTTCTTCTGTTATTATCATGGTGTGCGGGACCGTCCAATCGCGAACAACATTGGAGGGACAAAACAGTCTTTTGAGATTGACTTGTCCGATTAGCTCAGAAACTACTTTACCGAACGGTCGTATAGTTATGTTATATGGGAGTCAAAACAACTTTCCGGGAAGAGAAGATCCTGATCCTTTTTCCAGCATCCATCTCATCTTCGTCTTCCTCTTCTGTACACGTCTCTTGAACTGGTATGCTATAAGCCTCGCGATTTCCTTAAAACATTCTTTTTCTTTCTGATTTTGCTTTTCGTGCTTTGCTTGTATTGTGCCAGATTGCGTTGATCGTTACATTTAAAGTTTATGTTGTTGAGAATTTTGGTTTCGTATATCTTTGATCAGACTCGGGAAATACGAGGTTCTCTTTTGGTATTCTCTTTAATTGATTGTATGCTGATGTTAGCTGATTCTGTTGTTGTTCGTGGCTTTTCAAGGTTTCTGATTTTGAACAAATCTTGTGTCGTCTTGGTTTTGAACAGTTTGGTTGGTAGGTATGAATCTAATCTGTTGAAACATTATTGCATGGTAAGTTTTCTGTTTTGACGTCTAATCGAGGTTCCAATCAGTGATTCATATTTGGAAGTTAAATCTACTGAGCATATTCTTAGTTTATGCGATTTGTTTTGTTGCTTTATGCATGCAAAGGATTAAGCTTTTAAGCCTTGTGTTGTACCAGTTTTCACAATGCTTGTCAAGATTAGTTCATTTTAATGAATTATGGACAGTCTTAAAGAAATTTTTTTCTTTTGTTCTGAAGTATCTAGATTATTTTCACCTTCCACTATTATCCGAATTGTTCTTATATCAATGTTGCCTGGCAATTCCCCGTCTCACCATTGCCAAATATGGCTATTTCACCATCTGTTTCGCAAAGCTTTCATGTTCATTGAATTATTATCAGCTTAGTCGGAACTCTGCTGTTGCTGTCTCTAGATATCAAGAAGTTGAGAAGGATGGACTGAAATTGGTGCTTTAGTATTACTTTCTATTAGACAGAAAACCAGGATTCTTCTTTCAAGACATTGCTTTCTTCAGTTTGGTGCGTATGGTAGAGGGTTAAGCCTGTATATCTGAGGGGCAAGTATCATAAAACTTTATGTTGAAACTCAGGATATAGATCAGTGGTTGCGTTCCTTCCTGTTGTCTATTGTTCTAGCTTTTAAAGTGAAGTAGATGAAACTGTGATTTTCGAATAATTATTCTCTTATGCTAAATATAGATTTTGTTGCTGTAAAAAGTCAGATTAGCTATTAAATAATGAAGTATTTACCTTTTACAGGTGATAGATCCGTTCTTTTTCCTTCCATGAAAATAGCTTCATGGAAGGTAGCCTTGGGAATATAAAGGTTTTCCCAGATCACTTCCAAGTTTCAACCCCCGGTGTGGACACTCCTCAAACTAGCGTCGAGTCTCCTCGTATTAGCGCGGAGTCTCCTCAAATTAGTACTCCATCTGCTTCACGGCCAAGCACTGTAAATTCTTTTAGGTATTTTTTTCCCAAGGAGAAATATACAATTAAGAGAAGAGGATTAAGAAGCTTTGAATTGATTTTGGTTTAGTTTTCTTATTCTGGTTTAGCATAGGTCGCATAGCCATTTCTGGACTCGAAGAAAGTTAAAAAGTGCTGCATTAATGCTGAATTTGTTTAGTCTACGTGGGCTGCCCTGGGCTTCCAGCCCCGATGGTCAGGAAAAGGTTTGTTGAAGAACCTTTCTGTTGCTTGGCAATTAACATTGCTGAAACTTCTTTGTTTTCTGAATCCCCACAACGTTTTTAATGTGCAGGTTGAGTTAACTGCCACAGAATTAGAATCACTTCGATCAGAGCTTGCTGATTTAGAAGAGAGGGAAGCTCACTTGAAAGCTCAGTAAGAACAAACTTATGCTTGACTTCGGATATATTCAATTCTTTCTTATTGAATTTATTCTCACCTCCTTTTCGTTTTGTACAGATTGGAACATGTTGATGAAATTTTGCGGTCTGCTCGTTTGTCTGGCTATTTGTACACTAGAACCGTAGTGACCATCTCTGTCTTTTTCACATTCTATAACTTACATTTCACTAGTTTGTGCATGCAATGATCCTACTTTACGGGTTTCATGCCTTGTCTTCTTTTCCAGAGGTGGAAGCCTCTACCAGGAGAACCTCCCCCCATAGATGATACTGATGTTGACGACTGGCTTCCTCGCTTTGTTGTTCTCCATGGATCATGTATTTTCTTCTATTTGTTGTCAACAGGTAGTTGGTTCTCAGTGATTCTTCTTAGACGTTAGTGTCATAATATGTGTCACATATAAGCTACAATCTTGTTGCTTCTTATGCACTAACTTGAGAAATAAAAATCATGCAGATCTGAGTCCTCAGGACTCTACTCTCTTATCTGATGTTGTTGAAGTCGGTTCTTTGCCAAGCTTTACGCGAGAAGATGACGAGACACGGCATTCCTTCTATATTTTAACTCGTCTTGGACTACGAATTGAGTGCTCAAGTGTATCTAAGATCCAGGTATCAGTTTGTTTCATCAATGTTTCTGTGCGAATGGTGTTTAAATTGATCTGTGCTATTCTCACTTGGATCAATCTTTACCTGGCTTGGTTTTTCAAATTATTTGATAAATGGAAGGACCTGATCCTATGTCCTGTTCCAATATCACGTCTACTCTGTCCCCTTAATTATTCCTCCTTGTTCTCAGGTGGACTCGTGGCTGACGGCTTTACAAACTGATTGCAAGTTGGATAGTGAACCGAAAACTCCAAATGGATCGAGTGAAATATAATAGTTTAAGCTGTACATAGAACAAAAAGATTGAAATTTGATAGCGTTGCACCGACTTATTCTTTATGTTTTTGTACAT